>JARJDV010011538.1:0-13602 GCA_030264675.1 Anaulacaspis nigra | reverse complement strand
GGATATTTTTGTTGCATTAAAATATCAATTCCAACTCCCATGAACCTATGAACTAGATTGACGCAAAATTCCCATCTTTCTGCTGGTTTCTTAATACCTAATAATAATTGTTTAAAAACACAATCTCAATATTAATTCTCAATAAATTACCATAAATTTCAGAGTGGTATAAGTTGACGGCTTCTTGGAATTGTGAAGATAAATATGGTGCAAAATCTCGCACAAGTGTCCATATTAAATAACTATTCGCTAAGGCAGAATCCGTTGAAGACACCAAGAAAGAAAGTTTTGGTAAATAATCTGGATGCGCAAGTAAGACTTCTGTGTCTTCAGTAATACGCGCATCAGGATACATAGCGGCCAAAATATCTTGTAAGGGCAGCTAAAAAATTATATAAATCAGAAAGCTTTAAAATCTTACACGGAACTTCTACTCACTGTTTGATGACTTGAAATTTTAAGTTCGGATACTTTAACTGGATTATTCGTATTGATGGGATTCAGCAACTCCGCTGAATTTGGCATAATTTCTGCCAAGCGTTTTTCATACGAATAAATATCACGTCCAAATTTAATAGCATCCGTCTTCGTAGGGCTTAATATTACAGTAACGTCTTGAATAAGTTGTTCGTATGCTTTCGCATACTAAAAACAAATTCAAATTTTAGTTCGGTACATAGTTCGGATCCTGTCCTTACCTTTTCATCCTCCATAAAATAATAACTCCGATCCGGTAATCCCAACCCGGAAGGCAGTACTATGATGCTAGAATTGCCAGGTTCACTTGGATTAGGAACTGTCGTTATTTTAAAATAAGGCGAAACGCCGAACTCCACATGTAGTCGAATAAGTAATTTATTCAAATCAAATTCATCCTGGTTCCAGTTCCGTAATAAATACCAGCCACCTGTAATTAAATCAAAAATGCCTTTAAAAATATGAACAATTGTACGGAAACAACTATCATAAAAGTTAAAAGTAATGATTGCCTTGAGATATTGTTCATTATAACTCTTAGATCATTGCGAATAATCAATTATAAAATTAATTTATGATAATATTACTAATGATCCATACTATTTATAGTCTTACTTTGAAGCTAGTCTTATTTCATTATAAAAAACTAGTACCCAATAATATTTTTAAAAGTCGCATATTTAATTTATAAGAGCGATGTTATTGTAGAACACAATTAATGTGAGATTTTCGGTTTTCTATTCCTAGGATCTTTGCGTCATCATCATCTCATAAGAAGAATACACACGCTTGAATTGCTTGGAATGATGTCAAGAACAGTTAAAATCATATAATAGCTCTTAGCAGCGGAGAAAAACAAGAGAATTAATCAAACATGCTCCATAAGCTTAAGTGAAGCAAAACTTATGTTTGCTCAATAACTCATCGCCGAATGTTGACGATCTGATTAATTCACTTTATTTTATTGCTCAAACTTTGAAAATAAATTAGCAGGTTTTATGCTGCTACAAAAGTTGTCAATTCACATATATGGAAATGCTATTGTTTCTCTAACTGTTACGTGACGAAATAACAAAAACGTATGATAATATAATCGCAGGCATTACGATGATTACTGCTGCATTCTGCATATTTTCGATCGCAAGATAAATGCAATATGATTGCCTGTTGTTAGCGATGTAACATTATGCAAACGCATAATTATTCAACTTCTTGCACATAGTAAACAGAAGAAATAGACTTCTATACTGAATGTTTTCTATCATAAATGTATGCAAAAATTTATCGAGTATGTACAAATATATTTTATTCAAGTTACAAATATTTTAATCAAATTTTAAAAGGCAGCAAAATATAAATCTGGCAGTGTCATCGTTAAAATCGTAAGATCATCAATATGGTCCGCTTTGCCCAGCTGGTCCAAAATTGGTGGATGGTGCAATATGCGTAGAAGATACCTGGTTTGTGCTACTTTGTGGATGATCATAAATACCACTAACTTGAGGACCACCACCGAAGATTTGTTGGTTTTGAGCATTGTTACTGCTGCTAATCAAACCGCCTCCAATTCTTACATCACCCACAATATCGGGCGCTGTCACCCTCGAATCGGTGATACTGCCAACAAAGGCGTGATCGCTATCTACCGAATTTGCACTGACACCACTACTGGTTGATCCCTGTTGAATCTCATGGATTTTCTGTTCAGCTTCCTTCTGTGTTTTGTATTTAATGAAATAAACTTCCGGCTTGCTGGGTTGCGATGGCGCTAACGTTGGAATAACGATATCCTGTCCTTCATCGGGCTTCTTAACCAGGACGTATACCAAAGTTTTTTCTTGATTCTGGTGCTGCACTGGAATTTGTGGTACTTCTGGTGCTTTGTAGCTTGGGGCCTTGATGAAAATAATTTTATAATGTTTTTGCGATGAGCTGGCCTGAGAATGCACGCGAATTGAAGGCGCTGGTAAGTCCTCTGGTGCATCATAAAAGTATACGTGCTTTTGGACCTGAGTTTGTCCGGGATATTGTGCTTGTTGATTGTAATTGTAGCTACTGCCAGGGTAGCTATTATATTGAGTACTCGTTTGATATCCAGGATAGTCGCCGTTGCCATTAGTGTTTCTGTTTACAAACGTAGAACTCACTGAACTTTGCTGATAGGGTGTTTGTACGTTAGAAGAAATTGATGGCAAGTAGCTTCCTGTTGGTACTCCATAGTTAGTAGATGGTGGTTGATATTCATATCCCTGGCGGAGCTTTAAACCAATATCCGGTCTCGCCACAGCAACGCTACTCAGCGCGAAAACAATCTAAAATCACGTTAACTTTGTTTTGCATGTATTTAAAAATCAAACGCTACTTACCAGGAACCCCTTCATTGTTGAGATGAAAGAATGCATATGGTTCCAAGATCACTGATGAACTATTTATATCTAATCCCCACTAGTGCCCGAGACCGAGACATCCTTTTTGCAAGGACAAATTCTCACCGGTTGGTAACATTTAAATTATGTATTATACGCGTTGGTAAAGCGTAGCGGCAGATAAAGACAAAACGTCAACAATAAACCAAAATATTTTAGTAACCTTGCCAATACCGCATGTTTCAGGTGTCTTGCATTTATACATCGAAATTTATGTAGATGTGCGGTCATCAAAATACCAAACTATTAATGAGTGGTCATCCCATTATACGGTTTTGTAATATCAAACAATTTTCATATTCAGCGAAGACGCTACGAAATATTGGGTTATCACATTTTGAATTTCTCAAGAGCCGGTGTCGTATTGCAAGTGTTTGAGTAATAAAAATGCGTCGAAAAGGAAAAATTATCATAACGTTTTAGAATTACATAATTACTTAATCATTTTCTTTCGGATATCAGCATTAATTTGGTTTAATTTCCATATATTATAAGTTACGCATCATAATGTAATAAGAAAGTGATATCTATAATCAAACTTGACATAACTGTTAATAAAAACAGAATATAGAGTTGTAAATAAAGATTCCACTGTATTCGCGAATAATAAACAATTTGTTAATTTGTCATCGTTTAAATAAATTACACATCGAAAGTCTTACGCTGCTTTTGATTTGACAATCAAACAAAACTAAAAATTGCCACGACAAATCAAGATGAAGCGGCAAATTACATATTCGTTTCAAACACATCGAATGTAGAGTTATTGAAATAGCTTTTATACCTAATGAAAATGCATAGTATGCTACTTCGTAATTAGCACCTTCCCAGTATAGAATGGTGGAAAATACATAAAGGATTGCCAAGAAAAGAAATCGTGAAGAAGCAATTTTATGAGAAGTAAAGTTTACTGCGCGTAAATATCGAAAATGTAAAACAATGCATTTGCTAAATTAATTGTTGATTATATTGTACACGTAGGAAAAGAGCATCTTAATTTACTTCTAGGCAATAAAATTATTTAAAAATACATTTATTTGTCACCGTATTTGCTAACTTATACTGAATATATTATATACAAACATATATAAAAAATAAATTGAATAACATAATATGCACGTTTGTCTTGATTCGTTGGTATTTACAATGAGTATTTTATGTATTTTGTTTATCTGCGCAAGCACGTTAACGTTAATGGTTATTATTTCGGCAATTCGCTCGTTCTCAATGCCGGCAGATGGATCACAACATGTTCGCTTTCGGTTTTGTTTAATAAGGTCCGCTCTGACCAGGTGTTCCATAATTGGTAGATGGTCGGCCACCACCGCCGCCTCCGCTGATTGATGTTGAAGAGGAACCGGAAGAAATACCAATACCACCGCCAGTTCCGCCGCCAATTCCACCTCCAATACCACCGCCACCTCCACCAATTCCAATGCCACCTCCAGTTCCTCCAATTCCACCTCCACCTCCTCCAATTCCAATTCCACCGCCGCCGCCGCCACCACTTCCAATGGCAATTCCGCCGCCACCACCGCCCTCTCTCTGCGTCTTGTATCTGATGAAGTATACTTCCGGTTTGCTTGGTTGCGTTGGAGCAGCAGTAGGAATAGTAATTTCAGGTGCTTCATCTGGTCGTTTAACGAGAACGTACACAAGAGTCTTTTCTTCGTTTTGTGCTTGCAGAGGAATCGTTGGTGCTGTTGCGGCTGGTGCAGATGGCGCCTTAATGAAGATGATCTTATAATGTTTGGTGGATTGTCCTACTGAAATTGGTCTTTGCGGACGGAATTCTTCCGGTTCTGGTGGTGCGACATGCACATAAATGTGTTTCTGAACGGTAACTCCACCGCCAACAAATCCACCCCCTCCTCCTCCTCCTCCGCCGCCGCCGCCACCGCCTCCACCACCACCAAATCCACCGACAAATCCTCCTCCTCCGCCGCCAGTTCCACCGAATCCACCTCCACTACCTCCGCCTAATCCACCGCCGCCACCTATACCGATTCCACCTCCTCCTCCTCCGATTAATCCACCGCCGCCACCGCCAAATCCGCCTCCTCCAAATCCACCGCCGCCGCCGCCTCCAATACCACCCCCTGGTGCACCGTAGCTACCGCTGGGTGGGTTGTAATTGTACTGCGGCCGGGCATTGCTGACAGCTAGCACCGTGGCTATCACCTATTGTTGCCAAATTCGAAATAGGTATTTATTTTGCACACACTGAAGAAAATTACTTTGCGACTTACCACAACAAAGGCTTTCATCTTGCGCACAATTAATGAAAGAGTCTGAAGCACTTGACGATAGCGCGTACAGCGTATTTATACTGCGCTATCATAGTTGCACTCCAATGTAATTGATGGTCCCCTCCTTGCAGACGAATGCAAGAAGAGGCATCTTCCTCGATGGTACACCTCATGCTGTACGGCACCACCATACATGCCTTAACATTTAGATAAGTGAAATTCGGGTCACAACCTCTCACCGGTATTGTCGAATGTACCCGCGTACAGAGCGCGTCATACATTTACACGCATGCAAGAAGAAGAATATTCTCGCCAACAATAGCACATCAAGTAAATGAGGCAAATAAATTGATCAGCGCAATTCAAAAATTCAATCACATGTGCAGAATGACTGCGCATTGAAGAATTAATCATACAGCTTCACATCGTGTTCATTGGAACAAAATTTGCGAAAGAGAATTATTCTTCCAATGATGTCGTAAATACCATTACGTATTATAAAGTAATTAAATAAAAAATACATTTATTTGTCACCGTGTACGCTTGCAATAAAAAACTTAAAACTAGTATTCATAAAGAAAGAAAAATATATACAAAAAAGAAATTGAAAAATGGGACAACTATCACATTTCCCACTGCAATGTTGTTTGCCACGTTCTTCGCTTAATTGCTCGAAAGAATGATTAATTGATGACTGATCATTCTTCAACGATGTTTAATGTTGAGCTACTAAGAGCGAGATTTAATATGGGCCGCTTTGACCGGGTGGCCCGTAGTTGGTGGACACGCCAGCGCCAGTGCTACCACCGCCAATAACTGAAGTGCTTGAAGAAATGTCAGAATGACCACTGGAAATGATTCCACCATGACCTCCATGACTGCCATGGCCAGCATCACCACCATGACCTGTGGTAATTCCATGGGATGACGAGATAGAGCTTGAACTGATCGAACCTCCACTGATGCCTCCTCCAATACCGCCGCCGACACCACCCCCGATAGCACCACCAATACCACCAGTGAAGCCGCCGCCACCAATAACGCTACCACCGTGCGCTTCTTTCTGTGTCTTGTATCTAATGAAGTAAACTTCCGGTTTGCTTGGCTGAGTTGGAGCGGCTGTTGGAATAGTGATATCTGGCTGTTCATCGGGTTTCTTAACCAAAACGTAAACCAAGGTCTTTTCTTCATTTTGAGCTTGCAATGGAATAGTAGGTGCAGTTGGTGTGGCTTGAGTGGGCGCCTTGATGAAGATGATTTTGTAATGCTTTTGCGCTTGAGCGACTGGATAGTGTTTTTGTGGACGGAATTCTTCTGGCTCTGGTGGTGGAACGTGAACGTAAATGTGCTTCTGCACGGTAACTCCTGAGGAGTGACCGCCGAAGGAGGCACCACCAAAGGATCCGGATGAACCACCGAATGAACCTCCGGAAGAACCGAACGAAGCAGACGAGGCATCAAAAGAGCCTGATGAGCCTCCGAATGAGGCACCGTGACTGGCACCACCAAAGGAAGCACCATGGCTAACTCCTCCAAACGAGCCACCGTGGCTGGCACCACCGAAAGACGCTCCATGACTGGCACCACCGAAAGACGCACCATGGCTGCCTCCGAAAGATCCACCACTTGTAAACGAAGTTTCGATGCTCTGATGACCTCCGCTCACACCACCGAAACTACCACCAAAGCTTCCGCCATGGCTCCCAATGTGACCGCCACCCGGTCGTGGATAACTGTAGCCGGCCTCAGGGCGACCTTGAGTCAAAGCCACCAACGTGACAACAAGCTGCAGAAAACGGGAGAAAACTCTTCAATAAAATCCCCGCGGTGTTTTCTTTTCGTCAAAGGGCGAATGGGTAATCCACTCATACTTACCAGGAAAGGTTTCATCTTGGGTGAGTTGTTGGTAACTTGAGTTACCCAAGAAAGAAGTGCGAACGGTTTGATAACTCGATGGAGGATGTAGCCGAATTTATAGTTCATCTTTGGTCCCACCATCGTCTGCACGCAATACGCGTTGACATATGTACATTTTTAACTCACCTCTTTTTTATTTTTGGGTGGTAATAAATCGGGTCACGTCTTCTCACTCACATCGCCAAAACTTTTCGAAGAAAGACACTATCGACAATCGGCGCACATATCTGTAGCACACGGACGAACGCCGAAGAAGTGCGTTGTCGTTGGTGAGTGTCCCACCCAACTTGACCGCGACGGCCAGCCGCCGCGAAAGCGTTCAGTGCACAAAAGAAAGATGCCCGAAACGTGTCAGGTGAGGCGAAATTTTGTTCAACTTACTTTCATTCATGATTCGCACACCGCACTCAATAAATGCGGCTACAATGCGAAAGAACAATCGAGCACGTATGCTACGCACGTGTTTGTTGCAATTTGTTATACGCATTTTCGCAAAAACGTACTCAAATGCACATTCTATGCAAGACACAAATAATTTATTACCGGCGTAGCCAACATTAAAGTGCTTTACTTTTTCAAATAACGTGGTAAAAGTAAAACTACTTCATGCGCCTGTAATACTAAGGCTAGCCGGCCATGACTTAGGTCATCAAGAATTGCAACATACTCCGCATGATAAAATCGCAAAATGATACAAACTAGCAAATTAAAAAATAGAAAAAATAATTTTATGTAGAAAAAAACGTGATGTAGCTACGTAATTTAGAACGTATTAAATTTTCATTTTCATCTATTTGATAAAAATTTCAAGGCTCCGAGTAGTACGCATCTTTCGCTATTATAATTCATAAAATCATAAAAGAGAAACTGCATAAGATTGTTACATCTCCAAATCTCGAAATGAGAGCGATGCTAACAAGCAATTAATTAAAAGCTTATTTTATGTAATATCCTCTTACTGTTTTTATGCATTCATCTTGTTCCTACCTGCTCATTATCACTTTTTTCGGTAAAGTAAAACAGTGAATTTTTTGTGCTCTATTCTCATGATGAATATTAATGTGTTATTTCAAATTAGGAAGCGAAAAAAATATTTCAATTTGTTAATATAAAAATGCAAATCAAGAGTGACATAATCAATCAAACGATTTAGAAATTTTCAAAATAAAAATATAATGCGTTAACATAGTACCTTAATTTCAGTACGATGCAGTCATCAATCCTGTTGTTTTGACATTTTTCCAATTAAATGCGCATCATCAATTTAAAAGCAATAAATCACAAACGTCCTTATTGAGCCTGTTTTAAGCCTTGTTATGTCCATTTTTAATTACAATGGACTTTATCACGGATAGAATGTCGTAAGAAAATTCGCTATTATTGAAATGCTAGTAAATTTGAAAACAAGTAAACATAATTTATTTTTGTCGTCCTGATGATTTTAACAAACATTTTCAATTCGCTGTAATGGCATAGTATAAATTATACAATGCATATAATCATTAATTACAATAACTTATCTTCTTCATATCCCTCTTACATTACATTTCGCAACGAGAAAGTTCAAAATATTATAAATTATCAATGCATATGCGTATTGTATTTTTCTTCAAATTCAATAAGTAACAAATAAATAAGAGGAGTAGCATCATTGGAATTTTACGACGTTTCGCACGAGTATAAGATTTTTTCCGTTTTACGCTTATTTGATTTTACATTGAAAAGTTATAAAATTAGAATCTTAAGCAACTCATCACAAGGATTGCATGTCCAGTTTGAATAATACGTTCAGAGTAATCCGTAAATGTGATAGAATTTTACGATCGAATCAATAGCTTTAGTCGACAATTTGCGTTGCATGCATTTAGAAAGGCTTTGAATACTTGAAGTCTATCAAAAGCAACTTTGATGCATTGCTTTTACCCGCTGCTGACACTCAGACAGTTCGATAATTATATTATTTAATGCGATTACACAATATGAATTCAAGTTGATTTTACCGTGTAAGTATATTTTATTGAATTGACTAATCATTCCAAATCAATCCATAAATGACCATAACGACGAATGCATTCATAAAAAAGTCATTAAAAAATAATACACATTCTTGACAACTCTTAAAACTTCCATCTTTTAAAGAAAACGGATAAAACCCTCTAATGTTTTATAAATGTAAATTTTTAAGTGCGGATTACTTGACATTTAAAATATAATAGAATCATGTACATAGTAATTAATACATAATTAATAGGCAGAGCGAAAAAATCATGATGAATTTTTAATTTTACATCAATAATGCTGATATCCCGCTGTGAAGTTAAATTGTAAAAATAAAAAGCATTGCAAAACTCGTTTCTGTTCGTGAAATTATCCATTAGATACTCGTTGTAAATTCGTAATTAAATCGACGTTAAAAATAAAAAGTACTGTCAAAATGAATTGCACAATTGCAAATACAATCAATGAGTTACACATACAAATCATAATAAAGATTCTTCATTATCGCACTGAACGTAATTAATGCATGAACTATGCGACTAGGCATGAAGCAATTAGTCTTTGCATAATTTAAAGCTTAAAATTTGGCAATAACCCAAATACAGTTCTACCTCGTTGTGCACTTTATCTATTGTTTAACCATAAGGACGATCAATTATATCGTGTACAAAGCCAGTGTTGAAAGACGTTAGTGATAGCATTGGCGAAATTGTTTAATTGTTAATAAAACATTAATTGTAGTTTGTGTACGCAAATAATGCAATACAGATAATTAAATTTAATGTTCGTCTCTAGTCATGCCGCATCTAGCGATCTTGTGTATGTGTAACCTTTGACCGTTTGCATTTGCATAAGTATACGTTTTTGGTGAATTGTCGTCGCTGGCAAAGGACATTCACTTTTTCTATTTGATAAGTATAAGTATAAGTATTGCCCCAGCAGCACGTTCAAATGCAATTTTTAATACATAAGATGCCATTAACAACAAACACGGTCGCAGCCATAAATTACAAATTCAAATCGACAATGTGCACAACGAGAGAATTGCGCTTGTCTAATAATATAATCGATAGTGAAAAAACTGGACATTATTGAAAGGTATAAAAGATTGCCTTCGGTATTTTCAATCATTCCATCTTCACCGCACACGCAGAGAGGTGTTGAGCACACACTACTTATAGAAATAAAAAGTACTTAAACGATTGTTAATAATAATAAATTTTAATATGTCTTTCATGTCATTATTCATTCGATTCGCTGTGGGTAATCGGTATTAAAATGTAAAAGTAAAGTACGATATAAATTATCGAAGTAGCATTACAATTTCTTTTCTAAAATTAATAAGATTTTTATACAACGCCTTATTTTCAAAAACAACATTCAAAATCCGCATAGCATTAAAGTTCAAGACTCTATACGCATAAATTGTAATATGATTTTTATACAGAGAAAGCGATGACGATTGTATGCATGAGAAGAGTGATGAGAACACACTTATAATTGAATCAGGTAAGTGACAACACACAGTGCACTGATGCACCTATAAAAGGATCAAGTATTTCTCATATATTGTGGTTCAGCGCAACGAGATGAATGAGATCCACGAAAAACGTGTTAACGTTAAGGCGATTGTCATTGCCGCACTTGCAGGCGAAATGCGATAAGTCGCGAATCGGGAGGAAGCGTGTAATTGCAAAGTGTTGAGAAGCAACATTAAGGTACGAAATGACTCGACCTTTAGAGAAAGTACCGATTGGCAAGCTGGGTACTTTTAAATAACATGCATTTCTCCGTGTACCTTCAGAACAATTCCGAATGTCCTGTACGCGGATGGCTGTGGCAATGCATAAAATTAACGATCGCTTATATAGTTAAGTAAATGCGCCCGTACTATTTGATCGAACTGTGTAGAAGCATTGATTGCATGATTCGCTAACATACATTCGCATCCATCAAAGGCTTGAAGGAGTTTGCGCGCATTTGTATACAGGCGGTGAAGTAATAGAGAAAGCACACGCGGTAAATTTCTTCACTGCTTTATTCTTTAATTTGCTTACTTCTTCGGTTTCTGCGTGTCTCCTTCCTTATATCCTATCACTGCGGTTTTTACCTCACGTCTTTGCGATCAATCTCATCAATTACGGAAGAACTAACCATACGTTTTCCAAATAAATAATGTCACAGGAATGACATGTGGAATAAAAACTAGAATTAAATCTCAAGAATATCATTGAATTTGTTTCTTTATAATTGAAGGTTCGTAATTTTAATAAACTCAAAATAATTTTTAATTATTGTATAAATATTTAATTTCCTAATTTATGACTTGAAAACAATAGGAAAGAAGCGCCATAGATCCCACGCGTAAATTGTAAACAATTTCTAAATCAACTCTTCATTCATTCAATATTTAATTTATAAACATAATTAAATATTTATAAATTTACTCAATGCTCACTCTTGAGTCGTAAATAAAATTCAAACTTAATAAATATTTACTAGAAATTGAAATAATATAAGAAATTAAACAATACAACATAAAACTCCGCAAAATTGTCTATGACGAGTTTATTGGCATTATAGCTTTAAAGCAGAATGACAAAGAGCGCTAATAAATCGCACGTTGTAAATTTCGCCTCAAGAAAATAATTGCTCTCGCCTGTTTGACAATTAAATCTTTCCCGAGGCGGCAGCAATAGTCATCAGACGCCGAATGGGACTTGCGAAAAACGTCAAGTCACGAGAGTTGAATGATTTTTATCATTTTGCACAGTACTTTCACGTATTTTATTATTCGAATAACATTCGACGAAACAAGGAGCGTAGACATGGCTTGAAGTGAAAAGAAGAAAATATCTAAATGTTGTTGGCAGTACAAATTAATTCAAAAAATTGAAATCGAATGTTGTGCTACATTTATGTGTATGAAGAGTCAATAATTGGCTGCAATTATAATAAGAGTGCGTGTGGCATGCATCTCGTGGTGTAAAATAAGTAGGCAATGTGCACGCTTGCAAGATAATTACACAAAGTTAGGTAATAAAGCTGAATAATAACGATAATAATCGTACGTGAAGCATGCAGTCGACCAAGCGAAATCGCAATGCCTTTTTCGTCGTGGCACATCTGAGCGCTTTTACGATGGAGACGCATTAGCTTCTTGGCAATCAAATTATAAAGGTTACCCATATATAGTACGATTTTTATGCACTACTAGCTACCAAACGTGTTAAACTATAAATTACGAATCAAACATTAACGACTATAAACATTAATTTACCCATCATCGGGAATGTATGTATAACTAACACTTTATACTTATCAAGCGCAATCAAATAAATCATTAGCGAAAAGTTTTTCCCATGGTGAAAATTGTAGTGATGTAACTGAATGCGATAAAGAGCCAACGTGAATAAAGTGGGTGTGCGATATAACCGGAAGCGATAGACAAATAACATATGTTTTGTTTCCGAAATGTTTATCTATGATTTCCAAACACGCAAAATTAATAGAAACGCCAAACGAAGCGACCTTTCAAAGAAGGAAAACCTTTAGAGGATGAGTGATATTTTGAAAAATATAAAGCCCACATGTTGACATTTTCTTTTCCGCTATTACGTACAATACTTGCCAGACATTGGGTCATATCAACAACGATCGCAATAGAACGCGTAAAAGAAGAAAGTTTTTACAAGTTTTGCACGTGAAGGTAATGCGGCAATAGAGATTTGAATTTTAATCAAGATCGCTATGCCCATCAAATTCTATTATTCCGGCGCACACATGCCTAATCTGGTTTTTTCTTTCGATTGATATTTAATGCAAATCCGGTACACGACACGCACAATACGCACACGTACATTTTTCACCTGTGGTAAATGCCAAGTTCCGAAAGTTGCGTCAAGTGCGTCGTCCTCTCGTCTGCGTCTGAGTGCTTTAATTTTGTTGTGCGCCTCAGCATTAAAACTTTTTTTCACCCGATCATATATTTTCTCATAATACTAGGGCAACTTTCTCTTAATAAGTCACCCGCATCTCAAGTGCGTAGGCATCCAAGGGAGAGTTTGCGGTTCTTTCTCTCAGTTCAAAAGTTTGCCAATTATTTACAAAATTTGCATAAACGTCTTTTATCGTATTCAATATCGCGTAGAAAGTAGGATATAGCACCGATGACAGTTTAAACATATCTTTATTGTGCTACTTAATTTTTAATAAATCCAAAGTGTATATCAAATTAATTAAACGACCGAGCTGAAGCATATAATTTAAATCAAATAAAATATTAGCAAACGTTGTCATTTATGCATTCTTAAAATTTATTAACGCAATATTGTGAGTCATGTGTGCTTTGAAGACAACTTGAATAGATTCAAAATTATTCACGATTCAATCGTAACTATAATGATGTTATTTGAACGAGGGACTTTGTTTAATGAATCTAATGATTTGTTGGCCAAAAAACCTTTCTCTCTTACATAGAATTTTATATAATCATGCACGTTGTTTGTGCGCTAGTGTGCAAAGATGAGTTAAAA
>JARJDV010011527.1:0-112589 GCA_030264675.1 Anaulacaspis nigra | reverse complement strand
GCAGTTAGAAATTATTTCATATCTGAAATCTATAAAAAGGTCGTTTGGCACTCCGCAGGTAGAAAACGAACCACTGTGCGGCGACGCGCAGAATTTGCGAATGAATAGTGAGAGATCCGCGAGCGCGAAAAAGTTTAAATTACATTTTTTCAAGTTTGCGCATTACTTGCCAACAGCTTTGGTCGCACTATTTGCGTATACATGAAGAACGCGCGCAAACAACGGGGGGAGAAATATTAAAAAATTTCCAATACGGTGTGCGCTCTCTTTTTTTGTTGATGCTGCATTGCGCCATGTGAAACTATGTACCTACTACAAGGCACTCATAATGAATTTTTCACGTAGTTTGGTCACGTTCCCAGCCGGAAAAACGTATTCAATTTTGCGCCAATTAAAACGCCGCGTTTCACCCGACCTGACCGATATTATTTTATTGCATACGGTCATGCGTTGCGTAATAATTCTTCTAATTAAAATGGGCAAAATGCATGAAATAATGTCATTTTGTATTATAATACGAAATGTTTATTGTTATTGCTTCAGAGCGCTGCTCTGAAGGTCAACATGCAAAATGACTAAGAGCTAGTCACATTGTGTTGTTGTTTTTACCGTCACGTTTAAATACTGTATAAGGTTAGCTATAAATAAATGCATATGGCGCCGCACAGTAAATTAATTTTTATTTTTATTAAAACATACACTCGTTTATTACTTTAATCTAAAATTGGGAAGTTTTACCTTGAATGCATAATAAAATTAAGCGTGTAAGTCATACGTTTAAGGACTCATCATAAAAATTAAATTGAGTGGATTGTCTGTAAAGCCAAACAACTTGGTTGACGTGATTCAAACTGATCGCAATTTCCGAAGTGAGCTCGTCAACAACATCTACAATCGCTGTTGTAAAATCAGTTTACACGAAAAAAACATGAACTGAAACAAATGAAATCCATTGTAATCCCTATTAAAAATTCAAAACAGTTTTGGGTAAGCCCGAATGAGCTCATCAATAAATCCTTGCGTTATCAGCACATAAATTCAGGCGGAAACATAGATTGAGTGTGTATTGAATCGTCAGCTGATGGTTGTTTACCCCGCGAGGATCGCTGCGGTCTGTTGGCGGTGGCTAAACAGCCCTCGGCGAAGAAATGAATCGCATTTCGGAGGCATACAATGCACAGAGCATATGCGACGATCGCATTGAATGCGCAATAAATGCTCGGCCTGATAAATCTCGACCGCATCGAATTTCAATTCGCGTTTCGATCTCTATTGGGACGAGCACAGGCAGTCGAATGCGTCGAAGGTACGCGCGCTCGCAGATGCGTGAAATACGCTCGCAGTAAGCGTGAAGAATAGTTTTGTGTGCGCGCATGCCGCCACCGCACCGCCGCAATAGTCTGACTCCTGAGGGAGATTAACGAACAGTTTTTCACATTAATCACGGTAGTTGATTACACCAAGGAGTAGTCGCACCGAAAGCCCGAGGGCGGCCTCAACACATTTGCGCGCCGTATCACCGGATGGATATATGAAGTTATAGAGCAACCCCTTCGTGCGCTTCTTTTCGGCTCCTTCGAGTCTAGGAGTAATATTGCTTTTGAGCTTGCTTGCTTGCTTGCTTTAGATGAAGCTACTCGCGTCTTCTTTGCCGTCCGAGATTTTCTCGCTTCTTATCGGCGTACTTATCGGGCGCAAGCGTTGAGTAAACTTTTTGCAGTGGCGCTCAGCTCAACGGCTGGCGAAAGCATTCAGTGCGGAATTGAAAACTGGACAAAAAAATACTGCTCGTACAAAGATCAGACAATTGTCTGTGAGAAGCTGTTTCTTTCGCTTCGTTTAAATACGCGTTTAATCTACGCATGTAAATCAAACTTTATGTAAACACACACAATAAGACCACGCAGAAAAAAGGATTTAAATTTCTCTTTTATTGCTAGATTTCTTTCTTTCTTCAGTTTTCACAAAGGAAAATAGCAAAAGGTTTTTTCTGTGTTTGTTTATTTTATATTTAAACTTTGAAACTTTCGCCTGAAGAGTTCTATTAACTCTGAAAGTCTTATTTGTTTTATCCTACTTTGTTTATATAGGAATCATAGGTAGTTTAACGCATTTTCCGGAATATTATAATAAAACTCCTGTTGCTGCATATGCAATTAAAAATGGAATAAAATTTGCCCAGATGAGTTTTTCATACAGCCAGTTAGCGTCGTGTTTTTTTCCATTTCCATTAGCATTTTCGCTTGTTGGCACTTTGTCCTTCATTTGCATTTTTATTAATTAATAAACTCTCCGCTTTTTCAACCTTCGAGATTGTTACAGACTCATTAATTCTGTGTAAACATAATTTATCTTTTAATTCTCAATTTTTTCTGCATTTTTCCTGGAAATTCAATTGTGCATTTTAATTTTTAATTGTTGTAATTGATTTATTCAAATGCGATTTTTCGTCCTGTTTCAGAAGGGACCTACGAAAAGAGAAATGGTATGAAGGAGTCAGACCATTGCGGCGAAACGGTGAGTAGTACTTTTGATATTTATTTATTCGATTCGATAGAGTGCGTATGAGGAGAAATGGTATTTGTATGCAGAAATGCAAGGCGTGATAAGTCGTATTTAGTTCATCGAGCATCTGTTCGCCAGCTAGGCGCGAGATTAAAGCATGTCGATTACCGATTTAGGGGATGCGTGCGTGATACGCTGACAACAGCGCTACTAGCGTGTAGCGGCGCACGTCACACATCCAAACATTACCAATATCAGATGTGATAGGCGCTCGAGCGTGTCGGAAATGTATAGAGGGTGTTTACACAGCCAACGAAAAGGACGAAATTTATGCAGAAGTTGATTTACAATAGCGCGGAGAATCAAAAGTATGCGTGAGTGTTGTGTGACAAAAGACCAACAACTCTTCAAAGCGCGCGTATTCAGTAGAATAAAAGCGAGAGAAATATGTAAGCTCATTACGCGCCGAACGCGACGACTGAAAATTGTCTTGACGGATGGGGTGTAGATGCATCCATGCGTATAACTCACGTTGCGGATGCGAGCATCAGAATAAGGACGAGTAAGGTTACGCATTGGAAAATCAAATGCTAGCAGTGCAATGTTCCTGTTCTTATGATACACATTTCCGTATTGTTTGCTTGTTTCGAATCGTAAAACGTGAACAGGATGTCATTTGAACTGATGATGATGATAGTTACGTAAATGCTGATAGTGATCGAGATAAATTGACGTATTTGATTCTTGATTTATGATGGAAATTGAAAATATCATTGATTTATTTTTTTAAGGAAAGCGTAGAGTAAAAATTATTCCTGATTTTATATCTTTATATGATTTAAATTATCTTTATACAATTTACATTTTTTTTAATTAATAAGGGTAGGAAAACTGATTAACAGATAAAAATATCATTCATAAATATTTGCACAATTCTCATTTCATTTTACATATTTAAGAATATATTTTCTGAGCGCTTAGAGAAGATGAGTTTCACGTTTGCAAAAAACAAACAGAAAAACTAAATCCATGAGTATGAATAACGATGAATAAATTTCAAGCGAGGATTTGTCAACAAGACATGCAGGTCTCATTTTACGTCTTATAGGACATTCCGAGAATTTCCCACATTGTCTCGCAATTCGTGAAGACGTATAACAAATTTGCGAGTGCGTCGGGATATAGGACGTAAATCTTATTTGCGTATAACTCTTTTTTGGTGGTAACCTCTCTGGAATATTAAATTTGATAACCCGCATATTGCTTTACTTCGTCTTGAAATTCGCCTTGTTCAGTTCTGCTTTGCGGCGCAAGTAATTAGAAATCAATAAGTCGAAATATATCAGCAGGCAGCTTGTCCGTGTCAGTTTTTCTGTACTTGCAGACCACAAAGGATGCGTTGAAGGATTATTACAAGAAAAAAGAAAGGGCAGATTCGATATATCATCCTGTCGATTTCGGTTAACTTCACTCGTCCACTAACGCTATCTTATTTTGCGAAAGTACGTCCAACTTCTTTGAAGGACCACGAAAAAAGTCTTAATAATATCAGTCGATACCATAAATCATTATTTTTTCGAGAGTGCATGTTCGCCGAGTGAAGAACAAACGAGGAAGTTGACAATTTTACCAAAGTTTTACTCAATTATTTTTTGCACTTGTTTGGCGCACGTAGTTCATCATTGTATAAAAGTATTACTTAGTGTCCCTTTTTGTCAACTGCGAAGTTTGCGCACGTTTCATCGCGCTTCCTTCGCTTGGCAAGTTTTCCGAATATGTGTAGGAAAATTATTTAAGGAATTTTCTCGTGCCTCTTGAGAATTTGACTTGAGACAATGTACTCTTCTAAATTCTTCAAAGGAGTTATGATGCAGAGGAATGATAATTAAGAAAATGTTTGAAATTTTGAGTTCATCACGATTTATATGCGATATTAAATTCTATCGAGTTTTTCTTCCAGTTGACTCTATTCAAATTTGCCATTTTTCCATTTCTCAGATTTGCGATCATTGTGTGCGAGCATTTCTAATGGCGCTTTTTTATGCATGAAAAAACTCTCTCGTGAGGATTGTATACAATTTCAAGGAGTGATACGTTTTTTTTTCGCTCTCTTCTTGAAGATGCGGCTATGAATTAGGCAACAAAAGCAAAAGGACTTCTATTCACGGTCGCTCAATTTGAATATAAAGCAGCCAAAGAAGTGTCCTTCGCCATTTTCGCTCGTTTTCAGCTTGTTCAGCTTTTCTTGCCGGCTTGGTGTATTTGCACCATACCTGCGACTGGGAGGCGGCAATGTATACCACATTCAATCGTGTTTTCTTTTATTCATGTCCTGTTCTAATTTTTCAGTTTAACACAGGACTAGAAACGTACGGGGAAACCACTATGGATATATTAGGTCGATATTATTAATTAAATAATATATGTCAGGATAATTGGTCGGTTGTTAAACGGTTGCAATTGAAACGTTAACTTATTAAATGACTTTAAAGTGAACGGCAAACACAAACAATAATTGGATAATGAAATCGAAGAGCGACTTGAAATATGCGCGAATAACTATGGCTTCCACCGCACAGAAGGTGGAAATTCACGAGAATAAAAGTCCGGCCACTTGCTGTTGCTGGTGCTGCTGCTGTGAGAAGATGGTTTCGTGGCTGGCGCTTCTTCTTAAGTTACTCGTAGGCTCGAAGAGTAAATTGAACACCCGCAAAATCGCATTCCAGAACCGGGCGACCTTGAACCACCACAGACCGGGGCACATCGACAATTGGAAATACGCGCGCGTGCACGCACATGAAAAAGAATCGGCCGAAGTTGATCAACGGCGAAGCGCGCCGGCGACTCCTGTCAAGGACACGCCGCACTGACCCGCGTCCGTAAAGCATTCTTTGCTCCTCGTTTCCTTTTTTATGATTAGCCCCCACGAGAGGCCAATTTATAAAAGTGCACGTGCTAATCGCACGCCACATCAACGAGATAATCTGCGCGGACAAAAAGGGTCAAAAGGTGCGCAAAAACTTTACGTTTGATGCGCTTACAAGCGTAAGCGTTAGACTTTTTGGCTTCCTCGCTATCCCATTAACCGCGTTTCTCAAATGTTCACGAATTAATGTTTGCTGAATTGCTCTCTTAGCGCACATACGCGAATAATTGTCATGAATAACGTGCTGCCATATTAATAATACGCTACTTTCTTTGCATCCTGAAAGGATAACAAAAATTAACCCAGTTTAAATTGGACTAATTAGGTCTAAAATATGCTGTGAAAGGGTTGAAAAGTGTTGTCTATATAAACAAAAGTTATTAAGGAAGGTTGGTTACCTAATTTACTTTTATAATAATCGGTGGATTATCTTTGTTATAAGGATCAGAAATCTTTAGTTAGGATTTTGATGAATTTATTGGAACTTTTTTAATTCGTAATCCATTTTTCCAATTATATTTCCTAAATTTATTTGTCAATTTTCCATGGAAATTCATATTCCTAAACTCATCAAACACGCAATGCTCTGTGTATCACCTTATATTTGAATTTTATGAAGCGTACATGGTTCGCTGAAGTGTAGAACAACTAGCTAGTGTCCAATTTATAACTCGGTAAGCGGGTGTAAGCTACGCAAAATTACGTTCGCTTCGCGTGAAAATGGATGCAGCACAACACTTGCAACATAAAATGGAAATTCACAGTGCGCTGCCTTAAATATAAATAAAGTGTTGAAGAGAATAGAGGCGCGTCGGCCGAGTCTCCATTACAATTCAGTAATTTAATTAAAGTCTCCATTAATTATATTAATGAGCACTAATTTTTGAAGCGCGAAAATACGCGCGCATTAATTAACTAGACCACAACAAGCAGGCGCATTTAGCGTTGCATTCATCTTCGCTTATCATTGTCATCGAGCTTGCGGATGCACTAATGTGCGGCAGCTTGTTGCACTTAAGCACGTTTCTATGTTAATGCGATGGCCATTTGGGCACAGCAGTTATGAATGCGCAATTGTAGCGAATGAATTCCATGACGGGCGCTAATGTAGACATCTATGCCGCCATTATTGGCGCGTTCGCGTGTCAAAGATGGCTCATTAAGGGCGTTGTAATTAAGTCGGCGTCGCACACGATGTCCTCGCGTTTTTCTTGCATGGTGCATGAAAGGGTAACAATGCGCGATACCTACGAGTGCAATTTATTGCGCAAGTGGCTTAACGTGCGACAATTATCCCACATGTCGTGCGCATGTGACGTGCATGCAACAAGTATATCCGCAAATCTGTAATGATTTCCTCCTTTTTAATGGTTTTACTGCTTATATTGTTGCATTTGCTGTATTCGCCGCTGATTATTGTAATCATTATCATCACGAGCGAAAATCGCGCGCACGTAATGCTTTAATTGTGGTTATTCAAGAAGACTTTTCTACTGACGCAGATGTACGAATTGCATTGTGGAATAGGTAAATAATACGGTTGAGAATCTATACTCATTTCACGTAATTTTATACTTAAGCTTTCGTGTACAAGGCTTATATTTTAATTAAAATGCTTTGCAATTTTAAAACATTGCTTTCAGAGCTAGAGCTTAGTTAATTAAGTTTATAACTTTGTTTTGGTTGCAATCAGAATATTTCATTTATTTTGAAATCAAAATTTAAAGAAATACATTTAAGTAATATGGGTGGTTGCCTAAGGTGCAGCACTATTTTGGAATATTTCTAAACATTTCCATTTGTACTCTAAATGATTTTGTTACAAGATTGAGCAAGATTAGCCGGACCGTAAACACGACAAAAAGGGTATTGTTACACAGTCTCAGGTAGCAATCACATACGGTACAATGCAAAATTTGACACGTTTACGTCGTGTGAGTTATGGACATTGTAAATCTCCTGAAATGCAGTGTTTGTGTTAATTTCATGGATTCAAAATTAAATTAAGTAGTGCAAATAGTTTTAATTCTTCTTGGTATTCAGCAAAATACCTTGGAATGTAATTTGGATACATCTACTAAAACGTGAGTCGTTTATTTAATTTATTTATATGTCTCATAGTTTAGAATCGTAGATTACCTCATTTTGATAAAATAATAACATTCTAAATTATGCTAGTTACATTTACGTTTTTGAAAGTGCAGCATTTACTCGCTGTGTATGTAGAATGACACTGCGAATGTTCATAAAATACGTACAGAGATTTCTTGTTTACTTGGACTACAAGTGAAGCAATTATATCTGGAGTAGTCTTGTTGTAATGACCACGGAAAGTAATTAGTTTCCTTGGCGCATCTGCAGATGCTTATAATTGAAATAGGACATAAGCTCAGTGCGCTTGATGCACGCAAGTAATTAGTTGAAGGAGATTTTTAATTTTTAAAAGTTTCAACTTGGTAAATGGTGCTGTTTTGAGGTAATTTTGTATCATGTATAATTTAGTGATAAATTCGTACCAGTTGAGCAATGATTAATTAACCATCAATACAGCTCGTTAGACTACACGCGGTTATAAACAGGAAGCACGACATTTCAACTCGTGAGTAACGAACGAATTTCTTCGCGTAAAACAACGATCGTCTGATTGCGTATATTTCTTATCCAGGCAGTATCTACGAAGTAAAGCACAACAGCAACGCAAGCGCCTGAAATCCAATTCAATTCCATTGAATCGTGAATATTGCCTAATTCGTTTAAATTACGCTAGCATTGTGATTACTTTCGCATGATATATATACCTAGGCCTTCCATAAATTCATTAATGAGCAACCGCACACTTGCCATGCCAGACGTGAAATGTTTTCTATTCGCAAACAATGTCTGCGATTCGATATCAAATTTTCCCATGAGCGATTCGCTCGGCTATTAATTTACCTGTTCGCAAATTAAAGGAGAACGCACTGCGAATCGATATTGAATGACACTGTGTGGAACAATGTAATCAAAACTTGTTATACATACCTTTGCTACGATATAAAGTAACCCACGCGCTTGAATACTTGTGATAAATTATTTCGGTAGCAATCTGGGACGCAGCGTTGAGCACGTATGGTAGAAACAACAATCGCCGTCAAAACAAGCGCACGAATCGAACCTCTAAGTCTAAGTCATTTTGCTAGGAACAAATTGATTTTTGAAAATAAGTGTGCCGTTTGAATAGTGCTCATTAATAATTTAAAAAACGGTAGCACCATTTTCAGACGAATTTCGAATGCGAGTAATACAAATGCGCAAATGAAAGTTTAATGCAGTTGGTACTTTCGCCATTATGTTTTGTTTGTGTCCATTTCTAATTTGTTTAGTTTAAACTAACAATGCGTTAATAAATTGTTATGAATTGGCTTGCAAACATTATTGCTATTTAAATATTTCAGTGTTCATTAGTCCTAGCTACCTGTATTAGTTTTAGAGCTTAAGGATTAGAAAACCTTGAAATATAGAAGAAATATTAATTAACGAGTGGTTCTTGTGTTTTTTGGTATTGTTGCGCGTGCTTAAGACGGATTATTGTGCAGTCGAGCATTTTATGGTAAATATTTGTAGTAATATCGTCTTTGAAATTACAATACCCAACAAAGATAATGAGTTCATACATTCATGAAGAAATCCATTAAATTTTTCATTTGCTACCACTTGAAGCACTTAGTTCTGCACTGATAAATTTACAACCGGCGCGCGTCTGCGTTCAATGCTATTGTAGTGTCATTATAATCCGCATTGTCGTTGTGCAGTGAAGAGCAAAAGGAGCAAAAAGCCCAGTTCTGTCCACCGAACTAAACTACTTTTTGCGTACGGCTGCAATTCTACATACAATCATTGAATTTTACGACATGCGCTAACAAGCCAATTCGAAACGCATGCCAATATTGCGCTCCCCAATCTTTATTAGCAGAATTTATTACGGCGAACCAATAAATTCGGGAAAAAATTAATTGAATCGCTCGACAGGAAGTCGAGTTGAGCGAAAAGGGTAATTGCGCGCCGACTTCATCTAGTGCTCGCTCACTAGAAAGAAGTCAATTGATTTTAATGAATTTTCGCTATCTGCGCGCCGCGCGTAATGGAAATAATTAATATTGAAAGACTTGAGCATACATGCGTGTCTCGCTGTGTTTAAGAAAACATTGCGCGCAGCTTTTGCTAACCTACTTTCTCAAGAGGCCACCGCGGCCGCCTAGCGTAATAGTTGGAGAGTGTGGGAGGCGGGATGCAAAAGCGAATCTCTTTTTGCTTTTCTATGTATCTATATACTTCAAGTCGGGTGCGCGAACGGCTCGAGAGACTTCACTGTAATTACATGTCATTGTAAGGAGACGCGCTCTTTCATTGTAAGGAGCAGCGTCCACTGCGCCAAGAAAATGGCAAGGAAGCGCCAAGAATGCGAGGGAACATTCAACAAACATGCGTTTTTAGTGCTTGCTCAACATGGAAATTTTTCTCAGGTGTCAAAGAACTTGCTCGGAGTAAATTGAAAATTTTTGTAATAATTTTTTCTGTATAATCGGAATAAAATTCTTAGGAAACTTGGCTGGGAAATTTAACTCGTGATTTTTTCATTATTAACAAAATTTTAATTATTTATGTTTTTCACAACATGGACCGAAGTGTTTACATATCATTACGCCTTATTTATACAGGACGCGACATATAATTTATTATTATCCTTAAAATTTTCTTTGTTCCGCGAAACTGCGTATATTATTTGACTATTTGGATTCTCAGCCGTGAGAGAAATTTAATTCAGAAAGTAAATTTATTCATTTTTTGAATAAAAAATTGTTTAATTATTTGTGTTTATCATGACATGAAACAGTGTTTACTTATCATTACGCCTGATTGTACAGGATGCGTCATAATTGTTTATTATCCTGAAACTATTATTTATTTGGTCAAACTCGGTATATCATTCGCCGATTTAGCATCCAATATTTACTGTGGGGAATAGAATTTCTGTTTAGTGTTCGTTGACGCTCAGTAAATAGATATTTTTCGATAGTGTTCATTTCATTGCAATGCAGTTGGTTGCTGCTGGTACGTCTCTTTCTGATTTGGCTTCAGTTACAATTTGTGTTTTCTCGTTTTTGGGCGCACGTCTGGCGGCGAGCCTCCTGTCTGCTCGTCGCGAGTATCTTCTATCCGCCTGCTCAAGTTTTTGCTGTGCGCCACTCACGTGACCAACGTGCGTCTAAATATACGACGACGCCACTTGTCCAGTGCAAGCCTTTTCATCTCTTTATTTCACAGCTTTGCGAGCTAGCGAGTGTCGTGCGAATAATTTTCTCGTGTCGGTTACCCCCGCGAAAAGCTGTGCTTCCTACTTAAGTTACTTACTCAACTTCTTCTAAGGACGAACAACCATCCTTCAAGCGGTCAAGGACGAATAGTTAATTCTTTTAGTCGATGATCGTTTAGTGTTTTGCTGCACTTTATATTGCGTATGTTTAAAATCCGGTGACGCTTAGACGACTCATCGTTGAGCGTCTTACTTGCTCCTTGAAGATGGTGCACGCAACATGGTGATCCTTCGTGTGATCCTTCGCGTATCATATTCGTTTGTGCGTCCCGAGAGGATTTAAGACGTTCTATTCACGTACGAATATTCTATAAAGTTTTACATTTTTGTAAAATGAATAATGAGAATTTAAAAATACGTACTCAATATTTCACTGGCGCGCTGTTCGAGCGATTTATTAAGCTAACAAAGTTGGTAACAAAACGTTCCACATTGAAGCAATAAAGTGAAAACACTTGAAATAAATAACGGAAAAGTGCGTGCCGCAAAGTTAAACAGTGATTTATGAACTGAAATATAAAATAGAGCCTAGTAATCTAAAGTGAAAATGATTGTCGTGGAAGAAATGTGCAAAGACATATTTTAAAGGCGGCGGCGGCGGCGGACGCTCCGATGGGAGTCGGGAGCTTATCCCAAGAAATCCCTTGCATGGAATCAGTACGCGAACGACGCAGAGTGCAGTTTGTTGTTTCGTTGTGCCTTCATTCATTTAGCTAAATAACGCATAGGATTTCATTTTATCCAGTCTTGTGTGTGGGCGGTAATAGAGTTAGTTGCAAAGCACTAACCGTACGAATGAACATTTCTCAGGCGCATAAGACACAGACTGTGTGTCGCTAGAGATATTCTCGCATTTATTTATACGTGTGCGCCCGCAAAGTCCATTGACTTGCATCGCGACGCATCCGATTCAATATCTAATTTCGGCCGCACAGGCGACACTCGACGGTAAAACAAAAGCACGCGACCGTATCTGCATTTAGCCGAAGAGTTGCTTGTTGCTCTCGTTTTGCTCGCGCACTTTGCGCAACTTCCTTTGGAAAGTTGCACGGGAAGAAAACGTGAAATCACGCGGAAGTTATGGCATCCGATTTCGGCGAATGGGAATTAATCGGCGATCATCATCATCATCATCCGCCTACCGCCACCGCCGTTGCCGCTGCCACCTTCGAAGCTAATGTTGCCAGTGCGCAGCGAGTAACCGATTACATTAATAATCGAACGAGCGATGATGTTCCGACGCCGGAAATGGACCGGAGCGCGAGCGTGATAAAAGCGAAGATCGCTGATGAAATGCGCGATGATAAATGCGAGTGTGAAAATAATTGCGATGTGCGTGATGATAATACGGATGGCGATTTTAGTACGGTGTTGAGCACCAGTCGAGCGGCAACGCTGAAGAGGGCACTGAAATACGCTGGATTAAAGCCGGTAAGCAAGAGCATAAAAAATGGAATAAATATATTAAAACGCGCATGTATTTGCAAACGCCAACTTTGGGCGGCAAACACGGGCCTTAAACTTTGGTCACATTCAGCAATTCGTAAATAGTTAAAAGTTGGTTTGTTTGTTTTTGTGGCTTTCCCAACAAACTTTTCAGATTGCTGGACGTGCGAAACAAACTAAACTCGTTTTCGGAAGCGCTGAAGGATTTATTGCATTTCATTTGCATGGATTTACCGATGTTTGATTGCCAAAGACATTTTATAATCTAAATTCAATTGTGGTTTTCGCTAAAGACGAAATAATTTAAATTGCTAAAGAGTTGGGAATTCGTCTGCCGTAATTCGCAAAACAGTCGAACAAAACACTACATTAGCATGACGGTGATCGATAGGAAATTGCACGGACTTTGCCAGGTCATCGTCAATGCGGTCCCAAGTTGCATGTCCATTGTCTGCGAATCGTTTTAGGGTCAGAGGGGTTTCTTCACTGCGTGGAAAGCTGACTTTAACTCGCGAACCATTGCATAAACGTTGCGGTTTTACATATGAGTGTATGAAGGAAGTGAAGCGAATGAAGCCACTTTTATGCTTGTCTAAATCGACGAATATTTGCTTACTTCGAGTTTGTTCTAATAGAAAGTCGAAGAAAAAAACATTTTCATCGGCCAATGCATCGCAAAAACCAACGAGGAAGTTGTAAAATTCAGTCAAGCATTTTTGACTTGATTTGGCTGGTTATTTTATTGCATAAGGCCGTGTTTTGTTTTTATTTGAATAAGAAATTTCGAGTAGGTTAGCAAATTTTCTTAAACATTTTTAATGGTAATTGTGCAATTGCATTGCTTATATTCAAGAAGCGAAACCGCCTCGTAAATTTCCAGGCTTTACAAATCGATTGCATTTATGCATTTGCTTCTTCAGTATACACTTTGAGCGGTCGGTAAAGTTGAAGAAGGACTTCAAGCAAGTTGAAGTTCAAATGCAAGGACACGAACGGAAAAGCGAAAATATTTGAGATAAGAAACCCAATGTTTTTGAAGTTGTTTACAATATTTCATGGCTTAAATTTACTTTGATATGAAATGCAAATTCTGATTTAGAATTTTCTATGAATTAGCTATTTAGATGCCAATTTATGTCGTCATTATTTTGCACGCTTTTCAAGTTTTCTACTAAATCGTGTGAATGTAATTAAGCGATTGCCGATAAGTTTTACAGACTAGCAAGTCGAGCTAAAGATTCTCTCGACGCACACGGAAACGCCAAAAGTCCGGAAAAGCGGAAGTTGTACGGAACGATTCGGTAATGTTGCGCGCCGCCTCCTATTCCATTAACCATAGAGATGATAATAGCTTTTAGTGCGTTGTAAAAAGCTTCCTGTGATTGCTCAGCTAAGAGTTATCCAATCGTTGCACTATCTCTACGGCCTAAAGAGAGTATTAAAATAAAAATAAATAATCTCAAGAGATTCTTAATGGTTTTTCATCGATCTTTGAATGTAGCCTTATGATATATTACATTCGTTTAAAAAATGCAATTTTCACAAATGACAAATGTGAAATTTTGCAGTAAGTATACTCACCATTCTGTTTTTCATCAGCGAACATATGAAACTATTCAACTACTCCGAATTGCAATATATTACCGAACGCACATTGACTACATGTAGGAATGCTGTGGAGTTTTGCGTATGCGTGATGAATGTTAGCGGGGGATTTCAACCCATTCGCTAGCGCATGGAAAATTCAGCCTGTCGAAGATCGAAACTGCATGCAGAATTCCGGCTTTTCGCACGCGTCTGCATTACACGGTAAAAGAGTAGCTGGTGGCTTTAGTCTCTCGAGTACGCGCCTTGCATACATACGACTAATTTCAGATTTGAGTAAATTAAATTTTCTTACTTGTTCTTCGCGCAAAGACCCTGGAAAATGCTGACGTTGAAAATTCTCTGGGGAAATTAATTGCAGCCGTCCGATATTCAATTTGCGTTTTGTACTAATTAATTTTTTCTCTCTTGTTGCAGGTGAGTACTCAAGGCAATCAATTCTATTTATAACGTTTTCATTTTCGTGGAAGTGGAGGGAATCCTTTTAAGCGTAAGTCGTTTCTCCTCTCTTATAAAATGATGTTCTCGAAAAAGTATCAGGTGAATTGCTCATCTATAAATCTTATTCGAAATGTTATTCCTTGCGCGGCGCAGACGACTTGGAAAGTGCATGCTAGATACTTACTTCTCTTTCTTCTTCTTCTTCTCGTGCGTGGAGGAAGAAATGGAAGAAACGTAAGAAGTTGCTATATAAATTTGGATTTTATCGCGCTCTGCGTGCGAGTGGCGCTGCGTGGTTATTTATATGAAAATGCGAAATGCCGCCGTAAATAATGCGCAATGGAATGAGGTCAAGTTGCAATATAAATTGAAACGCAATCGCGCATTCACATAAATAGGTCTGCGTGCTGCGAAACTAAACTTTAGTTAGTTGGATATCGGCGAAGAACAGTCGTTCGCTCGACTACGACATTGTTCATTTCTGCATGGAAAATGCTGTGAAACTTTCCTTAGTTCAAATTCCATTCAATTCGTTTGATCACTGATAGAGAACAACTTTATTCGATTCGATATTATTCCCCTAAGTAGCAACAGTCACGGTTTATTGATAGGTACTTAGATTTACAACTGGCATGTGTAATTTGGATTTGAATTATTCGGGAATTATAGGCTATTTTCTCTCGTAACTTTAGAAAATTAAATATTCATAGTGCAATATTTGCACATAATTGTCCTCCAGATACATCTTCTATTCTATGGTAATATTATAGTCATATCCTGGATTGTCAATAACCGATTATAACTGTGTCCTGGCATGCATCCAATTCAATTAACAACGCATATACGATTAAACACGTTCTATCCATCAAAATGATTGCTACTTCATGCAAATTATCGTTATCAATGGTCATTCAGATAAATCCGTGCGGCTGCTGTGGAATTGTCCATCACAATTCCAAGCAGCAATTTGCAATTCGTTCAATCGCTTGCGGTGTGCCGTTGGGAAATACGGATATGTGGTGAAACATTAGCTGTAAACGTAAATGACACGAATCCATCAATTCCTACTGGAATTGAACTTATCTCCAAAGAAATATCGATATCTTGATTAAAAACGAAATCAGAACTTTATCATTTTGTAAATTCGCGACTGCGCTATTTATTTACAATATTTTATTCAATATCGTGTTTAACATTTTAATGGATTTCGTGATTGATGAGAAAATACCACAATATTGCAGATGCGAATAATGTCGCTTCTGTTTAAATTGCAAGCAATGTCTCGCTATAATAAATTGAATGCGACAAGAGAATATGCACCTTTATACATTATTGCACTGAACTAATATGAGATGAATGCAAATATCACGGCTATGATGATATGATGATGAATACGGTGGTGTCAAAGGGTAATCTTAATTATTTAAGCATGATATCAATGCGAAACGTCGCAACCGTAATTTACAGACATCTTTTGATGCTATAATGCTCATTAATATGCCATTACCGATGGATTAAAACATTATGCAGTAAAACAGGTTCTAAGTATTCGTTTTGAGAGAAATTAATTTATTTAGTAAATCTTTTAAATTCAAATATAAATATCTGACAACTTAAAATTTGACTCACCGCTTAAAGTATTTACATTTAAATTTTATTTAAAAAATATCTGCAGTCTATAATTAAATCGGTTGTATCTACTTAATAAATTTACGCAGCTTTAATGCTATTTTATGCTCGCTTCATATGTGTGTCAATAGAACATTAATCATATTAATTAATATTGCTGACATTCAAGCCTCTGCGTGGTTTAAATACATAGTTTTCTGGTTTCGTAAACCATCAATCAAACATAGCAATCACGCCATGATTAAAATTGCTTTACAAATATTTTACAAACTGACAATCACAGTGCGTTATGCGGTACTCTAATTAATAACAATAGTTGAAATTTTTGAGGTAATGTTTGCAGCATTTGAAAAATAGGATTTTAATTGGAATTGGAATTTATATAAAAGTATGCGTCATAATTATTTTATTTAATTACCTCATAAAATAACAATAAATATTGCTTTAGCATAAATTCAATTGAAATTTATTTTTCACTGTAATTCATCTTTGTTCGGTCAAATTTGCAAACCACGGCCGCCGCCAATACGTATTCAATCAATATTGATATTTAGGGTGAGTGTAACACTCTCTAATGCAAACACTACACTGCAATTTCGTAGCGTGGTTAGAACTGTTATCAGCTAGTTTCCCTAAAATCCCTTAAATGATGAACCAGCAAATGTTCGGCCCGATTGAATTGCTTCTCACTTAGGCAATATGTTCAAGTTAATATTTACTGTGGGAATTTGCAAGGATGATAGGAGAAAACCGGCTAATAAAAGTTAAATGAAATGAGTAATTTCGAACTATTTTTAGTTTCGGCGGATTTTCAAGTAATCAAACCAGTTTGAATTATAAGAAAATATGACAAGTTGAGTTCATGAGAAAACCATTAAAGAAATTAAAATAACTGTTCAACGATTTATGAATTCTTGATTGACAAATTCCGACGCGGTCGTTAATGACCGTTTAAAAGTCTAATGATTTCTCCGAGCCATTAGCGATCGAAAGCAATGAATCAAAATTGAATTAATTCCGCTTTATTGAAAATCGTCAGGAAAATTACACGGGCGTCGATAATTTATCACATTGTAGATTAAAACATTGAATAAAATATTGCGTAGGAGCGCCCCGGAATATTTTAACACGCAATGCACATTTAATAAGGGTGCCCTCGAGGGCTATACATATTTTCGTTCCGTTTTGCATCAACACATTCATTCGGCGGCGAAACGCGCCCCTTTCGCTGAAGGATGCCTGCTGCTGCTGGATCGTAATTGAATTCGAATACGCATTTCGATTCGAATCGCCAACTTTCACGCCATGCACTTATTAAACATTAGTCGAAATTAAATTCCTACGCGCCTGTTCATCCACGACGAACAAAACGATTGCATGCCATTTCGGGACGCAGCCAAGAGGCGCGCTCCTCCAGTTTCTTTAAGCAGGCCACGGCGATGCAGAGGCACGTTTTGCGATACGCACATCCCTAAAAAAGGACGCATTCCTCGTTCGTATTTATATTAAGAAATACGTGGGCGTAAAGGGTGCACGAGGCTACGAAAGATACGCGCACAAGATCGGGAAAATGTCACGAAATTCACGTGCGCTTATATTTTGTTTAGGTCAACAAAAGTCAAAAATCAGCAATGTGGAAAATTTGGTAAATATTTTATCCAGTTATTTATTAACTTTATTATACCTACATTCCTGTTTTTTTAATAGTAGAGAGTGAAATTGCAATATTCTTGTCGATCGAAAAGTTATTAAGAATATAGAATAATCGTTTATTTTTGATCAGAAGTTATAATGATGTATTTCTTACGTGGCGCAAATCAGTTGAAAAGGCTCAAAATCGCATGGCGAACATGATTGAAAGGCACTTCGTAATAGTGAACAAAATTGAACGCGTGCGATGTAATCATTTAATAAAGTGTAATCAGTATTTTGGCAAAGAAGCAGCACGCATTCGCCGACGAAGAACACTTACTTCCACGCGAACGCTCGCTGAACTCGTAAAAATGAAAAATGATGTGCAAATATCAGGGCGGCCACGAGAGCGTCAAGTCGGAAAATTTGTTCGATAAAGGAGCCATTTGTGGACTGTTGGCGGCTGTTGCTGCCGGCCCATCTTTCGCTCCATCATTCATTCCGTAACCCCAAGACTAAATATTGCAAAGTCTCTTTCGGTGAAGAAATGCGTGAGTATCTCTTCTTTACTCACAAAAACCAGTGAAAATGTCACTACCACCAGCGTATTGAGAAATTATATAGGTATTTATCATTTACACATTGTTGTATTGTGGGTTTCCATCTGATAAAAACATTTTCCAGATTACAAGAATATACATGAATGTTTTTTTTTTCTCTGATGTTTTCTTGCTCACTGAATATATTTACGCTCATTCGGGGGAGTATTTTTAGCATTTGGACAAATATACATGTGCGTGATATTTAATGCTTTTATGATAATATGATTAAATACGCTTCCTAATAGCTAAATGAAGAATTTGTCATGTATGGTGCGGAATATTGTAATGTTATTACGGTTTTCATAAAAGTGCTTTGATCAAAAATGAATTGCAAGTAAACATGCAACGAATTATTGATCGCAACTTGCATGAGGTTTACTGCAGAATCAGCTCACTTCACAGCGTTAAATAACATTGTTCGCAATTATTGATTCACCTTTCAAACACGTAGTAGCGGAAAAGTCAACAATGAATTTCGGGATATTGAAGTTTGGCAATCGTTATTTTTAATAATTATTTGTGGATTTATCAAAATTTCACGATTAAAATGTGACTTCAAAATAACTGCAGTAGTAGAAAATAAAATTAAAGTTGGTAGAACATTAAACAATACGTCATTTAAAAATTTAATATTTCTCGACTTAATTTGCCTTAAGATTCATGACATAAACTCTAAAATTTTAACGTAGACAAACATGAGCTAGTTACCGGTCATTCAATTATATCATTGCAATAAAACTCACTAATTAGCAGCGTTACATTACCATATGGACATTTTATTGTTTAGAATGTGGTTAATTATGTTGAATAATTATAATTTTATACTTAATGTAATGAGCAAATTGCCTGTAATGGATGTCAAGATTTGAAAGGATGACACCTAATTTCGTATTTTCATTTGAAACCCATGGATGGACTCCGACTAAAAGCATATTCGTCTATTTAACTGACTTACTGTATTGTTAACCAAACAAGAATTTTTTATATTGATCAAACAGCAAGAATATTTATTCACAAACCTTGGTTATTTCATTGGATTTTGTAAAGATAAATAATTCGTGATGCGTTGACGACAGCCAGAGCATTTTTATTAATGATGTCTATCTGTAGTGCCTTTATTGATTTATTTTCCCATTTCTGTCTCTGATTAATTCGTAATTACCCGCCACTGTTGAAATGTTCCAATAATCTATTATTGTATGTAGGTATTAGTGCCATTCATATATAATTGGCAAGCAAATTTATGTTCAAGAGGATTGTTACACTGAATTTATCAATGTCCTGAAATAATTATAGAGGATAAAAATACTTTCTCACGGTACTGCATTATTTATTTATGGCAGGTATGGGAATATCGTAAATTTTATCATTTGAAAAGTAGATTTGGTCTTCCTTCTAATCACGTTGCCTTAATTATATTTAGATTTCCTTTGCGGTCTAAGCAAAAATCTTATTACGAGCCAGTCATAAATTACACTCAAATTTATTTTCTTTGAAGCAAAGAAACTCGTAGTAATATTTAAATTAAGAGAGGAGTTAATATGCCCAGGCTGGGCATTTCTTTTAAAATGTGTATTTAACTTCTTTCGGAATTATTTTGAATTACATGTAATGCCGGCAGATTGCGTATAATCTCGGCATTCACATTCCACATTTCATACGCGTTTGAAGTTTAAGGTAAATAAGAAAACATCATTCGCTTGTTTGTGCTTCGGGTGGAAATGTTAATTATTCTACTCGAACGATCCAAGAATAAGTGATCTAGAGTGGTTTGAAAGCGCGAGTGCGCGCGCATGGGGCACTTCAACTATCGCATTCAAGCATAAATCGAAAGAGGTATAAACACAAATCAAAAGCTGCGTTCGAATAAATCTTGGACGTACATTGAGACAAAATAAGGGAACAAATTCCATTGGCATTGGCAGGCGCGCTTGCCGTCCTCGAATGATTCTCAAGCAGATTATGAACGTAAATCGATGCATTAGAGTAAAATTCTGTTATTTTCTCGACTACCGAAAGCAAGCATGACGACGATTAGATAACTTGAAATTGTTTCGACTCCAAAAAAAAGACAAACTCGAATTACGCCGGCACCGTTATTGCACGATTGTCGTTGGCCGTATCATTTCAACGCCATTAAAAAAGTCGTTCAGAAAGAAATCTAAATTGCGTATTCCTCTTTCCATTATGGATTATTTCGATTTGGTTTTTGTGACTTTCTTTGCCATTTGTAGCGTGGCATGTAGACAAATAAATTTGACTTTGGTATCTTGTCAACAACAGCTGGGTGTCTACTGATAGTTAGATAAAGTTAATTAAGTCTTTAACATCTTTAATGTGTGTAAATAATTATAAATTGTACGCGATCAGGCATGGTTAATAAATAATGCAATTTTATATAATCAATGTTAATTGGAAAATAGAAATTGCTAATAGATGTTTAATTAAAACTATTTTACGTTTGCGGAAGTTAAATAGCTGGAATAAATTTCGAAGTAAAGAATTCGAGTTCTCATTTTGTATTCGGATTGGAGGATAAGAGCGATAATGTCATTGAATTGGATTTAATCAACCAATTAAGTGCATCTAAGATGATTATGAGATTTGCACCCAGTGTGGATTAAATGGTTTGCGCACATGTTGCTTTAATTGCATCATGCGTTGCTTTTTGCAAATAAATTATAATTAATGCTTTATATTTATGGATCTGGTTTTGCGCTATAAATTAGCTTTATGTGCTCTTTTTATAGCACTTGCCTGCAGTTTATATTTTTGTTTAAATATTAATATCGTGACTATTTTTGTTTTAAAAATGCGTGTAGAATATTTATTACTTATTAATATTTTTCAATTTATTTTTAAAAGTGCAGAGGGATTACAAATTACTTTAATGCATTTCTAATTGCTTAATTGCGTGCTCAACTTTACTAATGGAACTTTTCTTCGTTCGGAGAGGAAATGCTGAAAACAAAACATAAATTAATTTCGCGATTCTGATAGGTGCATGTGGTTTATTATTTTTCAATTAAAATCATGGAAATTAAACAAATTAATTTGGTTACAAATGAATTAATTTGTCAGCAACCACATGGATTAATCGTTGGATTAATTACCAACACATTGTGTTTCCACACTTTGAATAAATATTTAATGCCATTATTTCCTGTAGAATAATAATTGAATTTATTACAAATATTTAATGTGGTATGTTGTATATTCGGTTATAAAATCGTAAAATCGTGACAATTCTATGGTGGTTTTTTGTTTTCATGATGAAATATAAAATATTTCTGCTGGGCGAATTAAAGCCCAAGCTTCATTTCTGGCTCATAACATTAAATCCCCTTAAGTGTCTCTTATTTTTTAACTAGCTCGGGAGCTTTGTGCGAATTACGCGGCGTTGCTTTGGAGAGGTGCTGCTCCACGTACGAAATTGCCAATTGCACGCATAACAAATAGGCTTTCGCCTCAACAAAGAGGTCTAAAGGATCTTTTCGAGGATGTTCCCATAGAAACGACAGGAAGAGCAAAATATGCTCATTGTTCCAGTAAATGCTTTAGTTCATTATTGACTGGCTTTTACTACTGCACAAAATATTTCTTTAATTACTTGCCCGAAATAATGCTATTTACTAAATGTTGTTTGCCAAAAGTTTGATTCTAAACAATATTTTTAACAAAGAGTAAACAAACGAACTAAGTTCACTTCACAGCCTTTAGTGCATTATAACATTAGTGGTCGAAAGTGGGTGCGTGTAGCAAAACACTAAAAACAACAAGCGGCATTGCGCCAAGCTTTTGCCCTAATTAATTTAGCAGAAACGTAATTAATATTTTATGCGCCGTTGCCTTATAAGGTAGGTGCTGCGGTATTTTATTCGGTTTTATTTGAATTTCTCATCGTGCATAATGTGTTATTCACGTAAACGCAACTTTCCCCATACGTTTATGTTGTCATAACATGTAAAATGCGAAATGTAATTCTTTGTTTTATTTTGTTTCAGGTGAGTAACGCTAATTCTAATGAGACGAAGCGATTTAATTAATTAAATCGTGGGATCGCCAGTCATTCATTACACATGTGCCAGTCAGCGAGAGACTGGAAATAAATGAAGGTGACACCAATTAGTTTGTTAGACACATAGCTTTCGCGTGTTCCGCCGGCACGGTGGAAGAAATATTTCATTCATTCTTCTGTTCCGCATGTGTATTAAATTCCTGGCTTTAGAGCCTTTTAAAATTTCACTCATGTGCCAAGTGCGGCGCGCACTCGAGCTGGTGCATTCTTCTTTGACTAGGTCCTTCGTCCTCGCCTCCTGTATTTGGGTTGAGATGCATTTTCGCTCTTGTTTGTGTGTCGTTTGCATTCTGCTCCTCTTTTGCGTTACGTCGTCGTCGTCGTCGTCTGGTGCGCGCGGGTGGCGCTGCGCCGAACGGCATTCCGTGATTACCCCGGCATTTCGCGCGCGCCGCACTTGTCCGGAGTCGATGCAAGCGCTCTGAATCAGTCGGACCCGGAACTCGGCGGGGTTTGGCCGCGTTTTACTCGAACTAAAGATTCACCACCTGAAGAACGAACGTACGAACACTGATAACGCGGTATCATCATCGCTCGCTGATACGATACGTTAGTACTACCGACACGTTTACAACTTGCTGTGATTACGATATCAAAAAAACGTAAAGTGTATTTTTGCAAATTGAAGATAAATTTTATTTAAGCGCGGACGGTTTGAGTAAAAAGTTTTCTATATATTTTTCTGGAATGATTGAGGAACGAAGCTCTTGCCCTTGTTGCTATTATCATATACGCATCGATCTCTGTAAGTAATTTATTTATTTAATTGTTGCTAAAATTAACAAACAATTTATTATTATTGATACGAAGACAATTATCAAGTTGCTAGTATAGTTTAACTTTCAATTAGGAATTTGTCAAGTATGGTTCACAATTAAATGCCCCACGCGTCAATAGATTTAATCCTGCGATTAGATAATGAAGTGATTTAGATCGGGGGGGAAAACTCATTACGCATATGCAATTTTGACGATACAAATAAGTGAAGTGCAAGGATAACACGGTCAGGCGAGGCGTGGAAAGCGCACACCGCACATGGGATGCGATTTCGCAACAAGCACACAATAGTTCATCGGCTCTTGGATCGTCGTGTCAATATTTACGTTCGCGTGATTGCCTCCTTCTGCGAGTGGGATCGTAAACTTGGACGTTTAATTGAGATTTTAGCAAATTTACACGATGCATCTGCGGCACTTAAGCGCCACGGGTTACACGCGCTATTTTATGCGTTTATTGCGCACTCACGTTCGACGCGATTACGTTGCGCGGTTTACAAACACGCAACAAATTGAAAAATAATTTCTGTTCGACTATTGTCCAAAACTTTTTCTCCCCTTGCGGCGCAGCGGGCTATGTTGATAGGAAATTTCATTGCGTTGCGAGTCGCACCGAAATACATAAGTAAGTTTACTTTGGACCCAACTTCTGAAAGGACATTTATGAATTTTTGCTTTGATCAATTTTATCCAATTTTGTGCGTTGCGTTTAGCAATGACAATGTACAAAAGCGCCTCGAGAAGGCTGACGTCAAGACGAAGAATGCGTTTCTTTTTACCTTAGAGCACAAAAGCCAGCCAGCTAACAGCGACATCAATCGCGTTTTGTAATTTGTTCCTTTAATTAAAGCTCGCCCGCCTTCTTCTAACGTGTTTTTCTTCTTTTTAGTTAATTAATTCTTTCCAAATCTAAGTTTGCTAAAATTAATTGAAGAATTTAATTCCATTAGGCGGAGGAATAATTTAAGTGCGGTTATCAATTAATGAATTTTCGGGCAAATCCTAGGTGAGAAACGGATGGCAAGCGAAATGCACATTTGTGATCGCGAATTGTTTTCCTAGGTCTAGCAACAAAGTTTTGCTGAAGGTGAAATTTACTTGCCGTGTCACGTACGAAGTTCGTGGCGGGCTGAACCTGTCTGCAGTAAGGACAAGAAAAGAAGGAAGGACCTGCGAATAGAATCGGCAACGCAACAGAATTGCGATGACATTAGTGACGTGTGCTATCTTTAACTTTTAGCCTCGAACGAACTCTTTTTGGTGCGCAGTCAATAGTCACCTTTTTAAAATACTTCTCTTCTTGTCGACGTGAATTGTGCGCCGAAATTGGATAGAAGTCGTCGCATTGTCAAATATTCCATTCTCTAAGAGGACGAATGAACTTTATTCCAAAGCCTCCAAATTATCTAATGAGGGGCACTTAGTTTTAATTCCAGTGCGGAAAATTGCGCGAAATGGTTTGAAACTAGCTTTGATGTGCACTCCATATTTGATTATTATGTTTTTGTCAATTTGCCCAAACTAATGGAGAGCAAGATACGGCATAAAAGTGTTTTCTCTTTTTTGACTTTGTCCCAAGTGCTGCAACCACTTAGCTTCATCGATAAGTGTCTGGGATACAAATTGGTAACTAAAAGCAGACGTTTTTCAAACAAAAACGTCTCATAACTCTTGCCAATGAATAAATGGAACGAGGTCTTGAGCATTTTAAGTGCTTGAAACATTGACAAGTAAATGATATTTTCCAAAAAATTCTCAATGGAATAATGCCCCAAGTGGCGCCAGAAATACGCCGAAACTCAAAGTATTCAGTTACAAAGGAGTATTTATGCTGTAAGTGCTTCGTATTTTGATGGCCAAAAGCGTAGAAAATTCTCTTAGCAAACCGGAAGAAGCAAAAACTGCTTTATCATACTCGTCCAGTTGTCGTCTTCATTGTATAATGCAACCTAAAATATTCAATATGCGAAGTGGGTGGCTTTGACAAGTTTGCTGTTTGCGCATGGGTTACTTTTTGCGATGAGGAAAGAAGAGTTTTTTCAGAGATTAGCATCATTTGAATATATTAATAAGCAAACTTTGTCGTTTAGCATGACGGCCAAAAAATTTTAAACTACTTAAACCCTTCTGCATTTTAAACTATAAGGTGTAAAATTATGTATTTATAAATACGTAGAGTGCACTTTACTAGGGTAGTAAAATGGAGGGAAAAAACTTTTTACTTCTGTGATAATGCTGATAATATAGTGAAACAAACTAAAAGGCTATTTTCCTGGAAAGTAAGTGGTATTTTGATACATTCGCACGTTAGGAACGGAAGTGAGCAATAATTTAACAACTTTGCCTTTTTTATGTTTCTGGCAATATAATAAAAGCAAACTTAAGATTGAGTGTCAAGTTATGAAGGGGGAGGAAAGGTTGTGATGTATTTTTATTTCACATTTCATCAAATTACCTTTCAATCAAATGCCTTCATAAAGTAGAAATCATCATAAAGGGGAAGAAAAAAAATGCAATTTGGAAAAATAAAGGTTCCGCAAAGTACTTTAAATTGATGACGACAATTTGTTTTACACTTTTACGTGAAACGTTATATTTTTCCTTTGGGGTTTCTTTGCAATTTATACCTAAGACAAATATATATAAAACGTAGCGTGCAACGGAATGTTTTCCTGATAACAATTTATATATTGAAGATGAAAGCAAATATCGTAATTTTTTTCTTCAATCTTTCGAATGCACTTCAAAGAACCCCACAAGTAAGAAGTAAATATTTTTCTTACATTACATTTTATTACTTTCAAACAAACGTCTCAACAATATTTCAACTTTAATATTTAATATGTTTACGTGCTATTTCAAATGAAACATGTTTTTAATTTAATTTCCTTAATTTTTATTTATTTGTAACTGGACGACTATTAAATAAAGTGCCTTTAAAAATGTATGTAATTTGGCAAATATGAAAGTCCGAGGATGCAATAAGACTAACGAACTTTGCGCCCAAAATAAGGTTGTTATGTTTATGCATTTATTCGCTGGCCAACCCTTTTCTCGGTTGCCTTTGCCACAGTTGGGTTAAGCTTGGAAACCCTTGGACAAATAAGTGGTCCAAATTTACATAACTGTACGATTCGGAAATGCTTGGAGAGCGGTAAAATATTAAAGAATATTTAGGCAAACACTTGCCATGATTTGTACTTCGCATTTGAACATTTTTTTTTCCGGTAAAATATTAAAATATAAACGGGGCGAGCCACTTATTTGACTTTTAAATCCGGGAAGAGTTTTACTTACTTCCCTGAAACGCGTTTTGCATTTCAAATTAGTTCTTATAATTTTGCTTACATAATCAAAATTTTTATCTATCATTTTTCACTGGTCATTTAAATTCCATTAATGATTGTCCCACTTATACAAGTTTCAGTGCATTGCGTATTAATAATAATTACAAATATTTCAGTAATAGTTTGAATTTTGCATATCACTTATTACGAATATGGAATATTCATTTAAATATTGACATTCTACCTAATTATTTCAAATTATTTATTGCTATTTACAGCAGTGCACTAGCAAAAGCAGTCAATTAATAACGTGCATGGCATTTCGAAATATCAAATTTAATAAAGTGGATTATTGAAATGAAATTTCGTGAAAGTTACGTAAAAAAATATCTAGGCTGATGAAAGTCAGTCGGTTCACTCATCCCGCTGTCTGAAGTGTTTAATAAACTTAATAGTATCGGATTTGTAATCAATCGAAAAGTTTAATCCGAAACCAGAGCGCTCGTGATTCATCCACCTACATTTCCGCATTGGCATTTGTTTGTAGTGTGCGCGCAGATAAACTATATGTAGGTACACGCGAAAGTCCGGTCGGCGCGAATTTCAATCCACTTTTCTGGATCGAGGTTGAGTGAGAAATGCGCGATTGACGTGGCACGCAGCGTTGAGAGAAAGACGACGACTCCTCCGCTATGGGAATCGATACCGCAATTTCCTACCGCAACGATACAAAACGAAGGGGAATGAGTGCCCGATTCCCGATGAGCGTCGCATTTTCTCTGCCGCCCCAACGTGTTATTCACCGGACTCTCCGGGCTTGGTGTGCGTTATATCCAATCACTTGTTCGTTCATTAGTGCATTAACAGCAGTCCCGGTGCATTATTCGATTACAACCGCAAACTTTGATGTTCAATTGTTCTAGTTTGCGTGTATTTTTACAATAGTTTCAAACTATTTTTTTTGATTTAAATAACATCTACCTAATGAGGCACACATTCAAGGAGTTAATTTAATTTAACAAAAACCAGCAATTATATGGAATAAAGTTTGTTTGAAGATTGGAATATGCGAACATATTCGTTGCACACATCATTAACAAGTGAAACAAACAAGTAAATAATTTATGTTTAATGACGCTCTGGCTCGAATTTATTTTCAGTAGAATATGGAAAGCGTATGTAGCGTTTCATCAGCGCCAGCGCAGAAATATTTCGCTTGATTATATGCGCAAAGCAATTTAAATTCGCGCAAAACCAAAGAGAGCTGAAGAGCGCTAGCTAGCAAGTCGCCAGCCGAATGAAATGAAATCGCCGCGCGGTTTTACGATTTTGCTGCTTCATTCTCATTTGGCATGCGCTAAATGCGAACTTGTACACGACTCGTAAGGAACGACTTTATTTCGGTTATGATTATACACGGCGCGATTCATGAAGAACTTGTAATTATTACGTATATTTTTATATTCGCAAATAACTTTTATTATGCAGAAGTAAAACAGGAACTTATATGACGGACGCATAAAGAAGCGAACGTAAAATATTATTCAAATATGCAGGTGAGAATTCGGTTTTGTAAATGCTATAAAAATGCTTGAATTGCATTCCGCGCGAATACGTTAAACGAAGAATACTTTGGAAAGTTGTAAAAAGTTTTAATGCGAAAAAAGCCGTTGGGAGTGCCGCCAACATTGGACGTATTATTGGAAAAATTCTTCGGTAAATACACATTGGAAATAATTTTCAACGCCTCCGTTTTGCAATGCCTCAACCGACCGGATTTATTTCGCAGCGTGCAGCTAAATTGCGTATAAATTGGATTTGTCTCTTATGGATTGATTTTTCATCGGCGTGTTGGGAGGTTGCGCGCAGTTGATTAACTAGAAAGCATTATTTTTTACGATTGTAGGTAGGTAGGTACTTCATAGTGAAACAATTATGCAATCCTAGAAAGTTGTGCGTACTTTGTAATGTAATGGCAATGTTATTAAACATAAAGGAGCAGACGGACCCAACCTTGAAGTTGGATTCGTAATTAAGCATTTCAACCCAGAACTCAGCAGTGGGTCACACACGCATATTCACATGCGCGCTCTCAAGTAATTTTATTCATATTTATACATGTCAACTCCGGCGCGGCGTCCTCTCGAATATATAGCACACGGCAAAAGTTAAGAACAACACACTTTTACTCCGACCGCATTAAAATTAGAGATAAAACTTGCTGCTCGCGCGTGTTCGACGAAAACAAGGAAACACACAAAGTGAAATAAATATGGCACCAACGGGTAACCACTATAGGCATGCATACCTAGATGTATAAGTTGCTACTCACATTTGCCTCAACTTCCAACCCAGCGAGAGCACGTTCGTTTAATAGGCGCATATATCAGGTGGTAGCTTATATAAATTCACATCAGCGCAATGCGCGACAGCGTGCTCTGCAAGTAAAGCCACTGGATGTGTGTCTTAAATTACAAACGTGATGCTTATATCGTCGCATTCATCGTTAGACCGTCTGGGCGCGTTCCACGAGCGACTAGACACGAGACGAAATAGTTGCAACCCTTTGCTGGGAAAACTTTGTGTATCAATGCTATTAGATCCACGGAAGCCATGGCCGCAACGGGAAAACCGTCTTGGTCTATTGTCAACCTAACTTTGTATTATTATGCTCGTTACACTAATCGGTTTCAAATTTTGACTTTGTTGCGGTTCCGTAATTGCAAGTCAAGAGGGACTGCTTAAGAGGATTTCAAGTTCACATGACTTAGTATTACGATATATTGTATTAAATCCTCGGATCAATGTTTTCAATTTATTAATTTGTGGCTTTTTGTGAATGTCACATGCATTAGCACGCTTTCCAGACTACACTGATTCGTAATTGAATGTTTATAAATATTTAGTGATAAGCGGATTTCTGGAATTCGATAAATAGTTGTTATTAAGCGCGGATGATTTGCATTTTTAACGACATCCGTGCACTCCAATTAGGCGAATACTGTTTAATATTATTGATGAACGTTTTGTGGTAAATTTTGTAACTCAATGGCGTGTTATTTATTTAATTTGCTCTAATTGTAGTCGCGCCAACAAATCATAATCCTACGCAGTATTAAATACATATATTCTAGTTTATACGATAACAATGATTAACGAGACGGTAGACTAGAATTTATTCACTGAAAATTGGAAATTTTCCAAGATTACTTACATGCAGAATACGCAACATGCTAGCAACAAGTGTTTGGCATTCGTGAACATATTGGATGCACACGCATCGGAGCAACTGATAATTGTCTTAATTCTTTAATAATAAATATTATTGTTATAATTTTGCAACGATCTCTGAGGTTATTAGAAAATGAGATCAACAATGAAAGTGAAAATCGTTGTTTTTCAGATGCGCTTACGAACAAACAATTCATGAATGTGTGCGCTTCTCATAAGTAGGAAGCACGTTTGATGCAGCATTGAGCATTGTTGAGCGTCTTAAGTTCGAGGAATTCCTTCTTGCGTTCTCAATATGCTCGCGTGCGTGTGTCAGCCGGCAGATCCGACGCTCTTTAAGCGCGGACCTATTCCGCTGGGCACCCCACCTTTAAAATTCAACAACACCGGTAAAGGTGCTATAATGGGCACAGCCGGTCAGGGTGGTGGTGCTGGCGCTGGCTCGCGTTCGCCTCGACCGGGGCGCATCTATCGCATTCCAGTAATCACAAGTGAGCCGAAGAACTCGAAACACCTTGCGCAGGGTGCAAGTGCAACTGTTACCACCAAAGCGCCAACGGTTTTCCGCGCGCAATCATCGTGCGGTTCGTCTGAGGCTTCCTCGACGTCCTCATCCTCGGCATCGTCGGCGTCCTCCTCGTCCTCTTCAGTGTCGAGTGCTTGCGGTGCAAACAAAACTAATTTGGTGCGGCGCGCGAAAGTCGAGCGCAGAGAGCGAAAGACTGAACGGACCACCAGCGAGAGCATGTGCGTCGTTGATTGCAGAAGTTCGTCGGTGAGTGATTGTAACGCGCAGAAGAAGTTGTCGGAAGAGCGTTGCTGCGCTGACTCGCAGAAGATTACGTATGAGCGCACCTACGATAAGGTAAATGCATTCGAATTTAAGAGCAAAACATGGCCGTGGTGGTATGCAAATTGGATTGTGAGTTAATTAGTTTTTTTACTCAAGTATTACGAAAATACCGTGTTTTATTTTTCGAGGCATGATACATGAATAAAACTCGGTAATGTTTACGAGTCGAGCGCGCTGCGCCAAGAGATGAGCAACAGCATTCTTTCGAATAGCGTTGGAAAAATCGTGGCTGGATTTCTCTCTACCTGCTCGACGGATATTTAAAATTTAATTCTACACTTGCATCGTTCGCCCGAAACGTACAAGGTGTTCAGTCACGTGCATTGCTTATTTATGAACTTCCTCTATTTTCATTTCAACAATTCGGACTGGGTTTTATTGATTCTCTTTGGCGTGTGATTGCGAATCAGTAAACAATAACGCTTTTTCCTCGCATTATCAGCCGTTACACCCCACAGAGTATTGTGTATTTGACCTATTCAATGACTGCGTGTTTGAAAAATAATTTTCCCATGGTCCACACGTGCTTCGCAATAGATCGCAACACAATAATGCGATGTGTATTAACGAGAACAGCAGGTACTTTTCTGACTTAAGCGCTGGGAAATATTGGCCAGCAACATCCCAATTCTTTAGCGCTGCCAGTGCAATATGTGTGCCCGTGCTCCTCTTTGCCCTTCTGAGTCATACATAACATGACACGCATGCATGCTCGCTTTGACAGTCGAGGGTGGAATATAGAAATTTCGATTGTTGTTCACACATACGCACACATGATACTCTTGATTTTCTGTCTCGGTGTGCCGCCACAAAAGCTCCCAGTTTCATTCACGATGAGCAAATTCCCACAGTGCACGCGCTTCAGTCAGAAGAGAGCAGTGAAAAGCAAATGAAAAAATTCTCTTCTCTCTGTGCTATGACTTCCTGTTGTGCATGCATACCTAGCTGCGTTCATATGGCTTTAGGTGTAATTTATGGCTGAATAGTTAATACATATTTGACTGTTTGACTAGACGTTTATGTTTTTTTGCTCTTAAATGCTGGCTGTTTCCTGCGTGTCAAAAATAGGAATGAATAATGTTTTTCCACCTGTACTTCTCACTTTGAGCTAGTTTAATATAACGCGTGAGAATATTTAGTTTTAATTATCAGGTTTTGTCGTAAATTTAATTCGGAATTTTAATTGCAAACTGTGAGAATTATCTTTATTATTTATTGATTATATTCTGCAGCACAGTGCAAAACATTGTTTGCGTGGTATAACTTTATAAGTCAAGTTATGGCATAATAGATTAACTGTGTACTCGATGACTGCATCTAAACGTAGCGTTCGCAGAATATCAGAATAATATATGACTTTCGTTGTATTAAATGGTCGGTGAGTTTGAAGCTTTGACGTACTGGATACTCGTGTGTTGCTGATTCAGATGCAGGACAATTAATGCTAAAATGGAATGATATATTGCTAGGTGATAAATCAACTGTTTGTGCCAACTACATGCAGTATTCACATGGTATCTAACTATTATTGAATAACAACTGTTACAAATTTTGCACATCCACAAACTTGATCATTTCAGTTTGATAATGTAGATTTTCTGATTATTTCTATTTAGGCGAAATTCGTAATTACAAAAAACAATCATTCCATCAACGCGAAGTAATCCATAAGTTAAGGGTTTCGGTTATTAAGTATTGATTTTGTCATTTGGTTTTTGTACTTTGCTCGAAATTTGCGTAGGACGCAAGAATTATTTACGAGAACATAAAGACACTAGTGGCAGCAGGCCAAAAGTTTTCAAATTAATTAAAAGTTGAACAATGGACGTTCGTTCACGGGCTATGTTAATTTTATAGGATAGAGGATTATTACAAAATTTATTGGTTATTTTGGGATAAGTATTGGCACAGAAAAGGATAATTTGTTAATGATATAGTTTGCAAAAGAACTTTTAACAATAAAATTAAACTATCGTTGGAAATTATAATACTAGTGTAAGTATAAATTTTATTTGACAAATTGAATGCGTAAAGTGTACTACGTATCCAGTTATCTGAGATTTTCTCGTGAATCTCATTTAATATTGTATGATACGAAAGCTTAACGTAACTTGCTCACAAACCCGTATTTTCTATTAAATCATAAATGATCTTCGCTGTGCATTAAGCTGCGTGTGTCGCCTTGAGCTATTTGAGTGCTGCACAAAACTGTAATGCAATAAACATTGAAAATTGCAGTACACTTATTCTTTATGCCCTAAAACAACCAAAACAAAACGACGATTTGTTTTTTATTTTGATTAAATATATATAAACTATTCAAGTCTTTCATCTCGTACCATATTCACAAATGAAATATATATTTTCTGTACAGATGCGCAGTTTTATATGCTGTCTTTATGTTCCGATGAATTCAATTCACTCGCATGCGAAATGGATAGACAAGTTTGGCGTGGAATAAATAATAATGCAGTTCAGTTCGCAAATGGCACATGTGTGAGGTGTTCGCGTCCTGGATGACTTAAATTCCTTCGTCTTTTATTGAACAACAACGCTACAGAGGAATCGATAGCATATTTTATATCGGTTTTATGTTGAACAAATATGTCGTACTGAGAAACATTAAGCAGCAGACTTCTTCTTGCTTACCGCGATGCCGATCAACTTCTTTTAAAATGCGCTCATTTTATTTGTTGGTTGCTTGCAGTTACCAGACGGTGTGCAGTTGACTCTAAGTGAACTGCGAGATATGGCATGCAGACAGCAAGCGCAGATCGAGTCACAGCATCAGCTGTTGGCTGCGAAGGAGCAACGCCTGCGATACTTGAAGGAGCAGGAGGCACGTCAACAACGGGTCCAAGCTGAGAGTGAAAGACTACGGCGACTCCGCGATCGGGTTGATGCTCAAGAATTGAAGTTACGAAAATTAAGGGCAATTCGTGGACAAGTGGACCATCAAAAGCAGAATAATATATCGTTTAGTAAGTTACCTGTTTAAAAATGGCGAAAAGGATAATTATTTTTTTGGTTATAAAAATAGCAAGTGACCTTGATTCGATACGGGCGCTTTTCAATGAAAAAGAAAAGGAGCTTTCTTTGGCGGTGGCGAAGGTGGATGAGCTTACAAAGCAGTTGGAGGAATTACGACGCGGAAGGACGAACCGGGAGCAGACTCCTGCATCCGCTTTGGAACTAGACAAGTTGCGACGTGAACTGATGGTAAATATTTTTTTATTTTACATATACAAACAATTCTTGCATGCAATGTTAAATTCAAGGCATACACTACGCATTCCGTGTGTTTAACTTTAGTTGAATTGCATTTGTTGTGCGTATTTCGTGTTTGTTTGTTTGTTAAATATGCAAGTAATTTATTCAATGCGGTTACGATTCAGTTTCTCAGGTAATGAATTATATTTGCAGTATCGGAACAAATTGAATGAACAGCAAAATCATCGATTGAATCAACAACGGGAAGCACTCACTGCTCGTCAGGAAGAAATGAGCGCAATTGATAAGCGGATATCCGAACTACAGGAGCGATTACATCGCAAGCGGTTATTGAATCAACAATTGGCGAATCAAATTAGTGCTGCATCTCACAAAGCCGCGTATAATCAATTCGTTAGGTGCGTGACATGGGATATTCAATATTAGTTGATTGTATCAATTAATGTATAATTTAATTGTAGATTATCTGGATCGACGGATCAGAATAATCAACATTATCCCAGAAAGAACCAACAAAATAATACAAATGGATTACCTCGTAATAATATTGCGGCGGTGGAACCATATAATCACGTACCCCATAATGGTGGCCAACAAATGCGTCATGGACAAGTACAAGATGTAAGTGGTTTATTCAGTGGATCAATAATTCAGTGTTTTACTATATATTTTATTACAGAATACAACATATCATCCTGTATATCAGCAAAACATTCATATCAAAAATGATTCTGAATCTAAAAATGATAGCCATGATGTACAGAAATTATATAAGGGAGAGGATAGCGACTTGTTGAAAGATTTTGATCTGTCGAAGTCTGACCCCAAGTATCAAACCTTGCCATATAATACAAAATTTACTGTAAATTTATTGTCTAACAAAACTCGAATAGAAAATCAGGATTGCTTGGCTAATCAACAATATTCGGACGGTAAAGATGTGGACAGTCAAAATGGAAATACTACTATCCATTCGCAAATGGTGCACAGTGCGCCAATGCATGTTCTCAACAAGAATGTGGCAATGCCTCTTAATTCAATTGATTTGGCAAATAAACGAAATGAAAAGGATGAACTGATAAAAAATTTTCAAAACGGGCAAACGACGAACAAACTCAGTGAACAGGGTTCGTCCCTATATCAAGTAAGTTGGAACTAATTTTGGAGCGATGCATTATTCTGATCAATATTTGATTCTAGAAGCCGATAAGTAGTGTTGCACCAACTTCTATTCATCACACGAGCAAGTTGTCTAACATCTATCAAACATCATCAATTAAAGTGCAACCGGTGGAACCCCAGACAATTTCTACTAAACCATCAAACTCTCTGCCAGTTCCTCTGTCTCCTCCACAATCAACTAGCACGCCAGTGGGCACACCTGAGGTCATTGGCGACAAGACCGCAAAGCCTGCCTTGCCACCGAAACCTTTCATTAAACCACCGCCAAGACAAACAACGCAGGCGAGCATCGAGGAAGCAAGACATTCACCACCCCCGCCACCAGTCCCGCTTAGCGAACCACCGGAGGACAAAGTTACGCGGCGCGTGGATTCGGCGCATCCGTTGAGTTTGGCTCTTAACAAGTTACAAGGTAACTTTAGCCAGATGACTGTTAACACTACCGGCCAGAAAGGACTGAACTCATCACCCTTAATACACTCACCACTATCTCAAAGTTCGCCAGTCACGAACTCGCCTGTATTGCAGCACTCCCCAGTAACGCATTCACCCGTTCTGCAGCACACCCCACAGCTTCCTAATTCGTCTCCAAACATTGATAATATGCCTATTATTAAAGCTAAACCTCTAACCATTAAAAAACAAATGCTCAGCGAGCAGCCAAAGCTGCGCGCACTTAGCTCGCATTCCCGACACAATGGCATGAATACTCGCCGTATCGAAATGCCACCGGCTTTTCATTTTCCAGAGTTAGAAAAGTCGGAGGTGAATGGCAATGAAATTTCAGCAAAGCTATCTTCCTCTTCGGATGAAACCGATAAGTCAGTTGATAATGCTGTACCGGAAATTAAGGATGTTGTTATCAGACGCAATAAAAAAGGAAATCTTAAGCAAACTGGTAAAGTAAATCTATCACGTCGTGTCAGCTTCGATCCATTGGCACTACTACTTGATGCCAGTCTTGAAGGTGAACTAGAATTGGTCAAGAAGACAGCGACGCAAGTTGCGAATCCATCAGCGGCGAATGACGAAGGCATTACCGCATTACACAATGCAATCTGTGCTGGTCATTTAGAGATTGTAAAGTTCCTAGTTGAATTTGGTTGTGATGTTAATGCACAGGATAGTGATGGATGGACGCCCCTACATTGCGCTGCTAGCTGTAATAATGTCGCGATGGTTCGGTTCCTCGTTGAACATGGAGCATGTATATTTGCAACAACATTAAGTGATCATGAAACAGCTGCAGAAAAATGTGAAGAGGACGAGGAAGGATTTGATGGATGTTCTGAATACCTATATAGTAAGTCAGCTTTTAAGATCAATTTACTTTACGTTTCAATGCATTCATTGTAGGTGTACAAGAAAAACTTGGGATACTGTCTGGTGGTGCGGTATTTGCTGTATTCGATTACAATGCGCAACAACCAGACGAATTAAGTTTTAACGCTGGTCAACAATTAACAGTTCTTCGGAAAGGGGATGAGAGTGAGCGAGAATGGTGGTGGTCGAGATTAGGTGACAAAGAAGGATATATCCCAAGAAACTTATTGGGGGTAAGATTAGTTCATTGATAATGAGAATTTTGTATTATAATGTTGATATCTTTTCAGCTTTATCCTCGTGTGAGTAAGCCTGATGAATAAGCATTATATGTAAGAATTTATATAAGTACCTTGCGTTTTCTCTATATATTAAAATTGTTAGATACCTTTGCTCAATATTTTATTATATTGTTTAGTCGAAAGGTTACTACTATGTGTTTAAATATTTCGCAGTATATTGATATTTGAAATTATATTGTTCGAGAATATTTTAAGATGTTATTTGATTCGTTCATCAATTAAATCCATTCTTTTGGATTAAAGATTGATGTCTTAATATATTTTCAACTATGTACATATATAAATATGACCATACAATATAATATTTATATTAAAGATTGTGTAATTATTTTTGAAATGAAGATTCTATAACAAGGAATTCCTTTGAAAAACAAGTCGACGTCATTGGATTTGATGAGTTACTTGTTAACATTTATATAAGTAACTTACAAGCACTGTACACCAGAAGAGAGCAGAGCGTGAAACCGTTATTAGCAACATGTTGCAATTCTAGACTGTTCTAGACTTTCAGACTACTGTGACAGAAGTTGTTCGCCACGGGTGCCAAGTATCTGATTTCTGAACTGAGCGGAAGAAAACTATAAGTGTAGTTATTATAACAGTTAAAAAAAGATTTAAAATTAGAATAAATTGCGGGTTCAAAATATGAATCGGGGCTGCATTGATGTATTCATTGAGTTTTAATCCGTCATCCCTGGATTTATCATCAAATGTATATTCAAGACACTCTGTACCCCATTTAGGGTGTGGGGTTCCACTAACTTTCACCCGGCCCGACCCGGTCTCGGTTGATGTTTTTTCATCCAGATGTGTGAATTGTTGCATATCTTAAAGTTATATAACTGTCATTTATACACCGTGATAGGGATAATATATTTACAATTCACAAATCAGTCACTTTTCACTCTTGCATATAATTATAAATATATATAACTATTGAAAAGGCGACAGCATAATCTCCGGCTCAGGATTCGATCCCGTGACGTCCAGGTCACAATCGAAGTGTTATCATCAAATAATTGATGAGAAATGATCTTCATGGTGGCTTTTTATATTGCCTAAAAATTATCTATAAATCATGGAGCAATAGTCGAATGAAAAAACAGAGATGATGCATGTTTCTTCATGCCAGACTTATTAAATTTGAATATCATCATTGGGGTAGATTTTTACGACAATTACATAAAAGGATAACAAACTTTCCCGAAGAACGGAAAGTTCTAATCAGAGTTGACATCAAGTCAATTTCCAATCCCCACTTTAGAATGTGTTAATAATGATTGCATATGAGTTTGTTGCATATATGAGTTCCAACGTTGTCCGTTGGATACGTTAATGCCAGAGCGCAAAATTTAAAATTTTCTCAACTTTTTAATTTGAAGAAGCAGTGCTTAAATGTAATATGCAAAATAAATCAACAATTGAAAAAATATTTATAGAGTCAATGTAGATAATATGCTATACATATATAAATATGTATAGCATATTTAGACTCCTAAATAATTAAAATTTAAGCTCCTTAACTTAATCGCATATTGGCATTAATTTGCAAGTTGTTTTGAAAAGCTATTATTAACCGTATGCATTTCGTGATTTGATGAGAATAAAACATAATTTGCAATGTTTGCTTGTAAACCATAACGCTTATTAGAGTATATATTTTAGCCAAATGCCAGCTGTTGAATAATTTATAAATAAACTTAAGCCTTTTTAAACACCTTCCACAGTAACAGTTTTCAATGGCGTGTTTGGTTTACCACTGGGAATTGGTTTACAAGTTTTCGTTTTAATCGTTGCAAGAAGCGATTTTTTATACCATCTCTATAAATACGTAATCCTTCCGCCCTATCCCATAATATTGTTACATTATTTCTAAGCAAGAGTACATAAGGGCATGGCCCTGTTGGTTGCGTGGTAGTGATAGGTTTAAGCGTCTCGGGTTCGATCCCCGAGCGTTAGTGGGTTTAATTGAATAGTTTTGTATTGCTTGTACGTTCTTTTGTTATACTTATATTTATAGTACTTTTTATTCAATTATTTAAAAAACCGCTTAGGATTCACAGGATCCGACCTCAAGACACCTACATACCAACCAAGGACTTTACCACTAAACCACTTACTACTTTCTGGGAACGAATTGAAACTTTTATGTATTGCGTTATTTTTAATCAATGAACACAGTATCTGCAACACATCTACTTGTTTTGAGCGTTTATTGCATTAAATTAAAGAACGCATGAGCTTATGTCTGACGAGATGTCAATTGCATTATAACTTGATATTAATTTATTTCATCGCCAAGAGAAGATATCCAACAATAGCAGATACGACCTTAGGACTATATATACATTTTTACAATTTCATCATTTTCAATTTCCTTCTAATTATTTATGTACTAATTAGTATATCACAGTTCAATAAAACATATGATAAACATCCTTGTTGACGTTAATTTATATTAAAATTTTATAATATTATCTAGAAAATACTACTCGTGTGTAATATGCACAAAAATAGATAACGCGGACCATGTACTGCATGGAGACAAGATAGAAAACTATTATTGAACATTTACTTTACAATAATTATCACTTAATTTTCAAATTTGATGCGAATTTATTTTCATTTATACAACAATAAATTTAATACCGTTCTTAAAAATAATATCATTACTATACACAAGTCAATACCTGTAACAATTCTTGTAAACGCTTGTTTCCACGTATAAAGTAACAATTTTGTACAATATTACTACAAGTTAGTAATTAAATTTTAAACTATAACACAGTTGAAGATGAGATTTGCCAAGCGGATGGCCATAATTTGTGTAAACGTTAATTAACTAAAGCTACTCACAGACAAATTGAGCTATACATTGTAATATGTATAAACCATTTCCATTCTTCCTTCGAAACCGGTATTATAATGTTGTATAAATTACCTATTGGTAATTTATAATAATCCAAGACCATGACTAGAACCTATATTCCAAGATGAATATAAGTGATAACGGAATTTTGTTGAAGAAAATATGGAATCAAATTCCATATTCTATTATATCCCGCGTATTATTTCTATTTAACAGCTATTTTACGATATCTGTTTTATTGCTGGATCACAATATCACTGCTGCATTTATTATATTAATGTCTTAATTCAATAATGGCTTTCATCGTGTCGATGCGTTTCATATCACACTCTTAAACCGTATTATTAACTATGACCTATCACCTTTGTGCTTTTTTTCCTTAAATTGGAATTACGATGCACAAAACGTTCGCAACTCATCGTATGTGCATGCTTTCAAGCAACATTCTGCGGTAACTCCACGTCTTCTTCGGCGCAGCATAGCCTTTGCATCCTGGGGACTTAGAAAGGGTCGAGATGTTGTCCGTGATGGAACTAAAAAAGTACACAGTGGTTAAGTATAAGGTCTGCATGAGTAAGTTTGATTAAATAATTAATTTAATATTTAAGCATACTTAAACTGTTGTAATATCCTTTACATACAAGTGATATGGTATTCGCTAATTGGGTGCCACAATACTGAACTTTCATGGATGTATGTATTTGCATTTGATGTTCCGATGGATAACCAAATACCATTCCAATGCAGAGAAGAACCAAAAGTATTTTTGTCGTTTCATATTCCATCTGAAAAAACTCATCTAAATAGATTATTTATAGACTGATATCTTAAGTTTTAAAGCTAGTTTACCTATTGATTGAGTGGGAAACACGTTTATATACGGGACCCGTAAACTCCAGCAAGTAGCCGTCTTCACACATTCGTTTAAAAATTCGGACTTTGTGAGCACTTATTTTTACCCTGCTTAATCACTCAAAGGCACGAGTATAATGTATAATCACAACAAATCCTTATGTGATAAGTAATAAGAAAACTGTCGTCTGAAAGAACTGTTGCTGTCAAATATTTCGAAAACTACACGTTGTGTGATTGCGCGGAATATTTTGCCAAGAAGTTTACCGCATTGAGTTCCGAGTCCACAATGCAGTGAACTTCTTCGCGCGCACGACTTGTACTCATACATATTGTACACGACTTTGTATTCTGTACTGAACTCTCAAACCCCTCCAGCCCGAGTGTGGCGGCAGACGCAAAACGCATCATCAGTTTTATAAACTAATTCTACATCATCGTGGACACTACGTGTGTTTTCCTACTGATGATAATTAATGTCGTTGATAGTTGATAAGTTGTTTACTTTAAATTTGACCCACCTTTGGCTTAATTTCCGAATGGTACCATGTTGGTCGCAAATTATTTGGTTTGTGGTCATTTCAAGTATTTTTAAATACGTTGAGAACCCGCTTCGTTGTTGCTACTTGCACAAGCAAATAGTCTGCCGCTGTAAGTTTCTTTATTTTTATCAAATTAGCTTTCGATCAGGACTTATCTCATTGACATATAAAATTTGCAATATCTGATTGCTATATTAATAACAAATAATCATTCTATATAGAGGAGTCATTGTGCGCAGACGGGTTCCTTATATAACAATTTAGATTTACAGCATTTTGAAGGTCATACATTTTAATATGCAGGCGCGCGAACATTAAAATAATAATCGGCATAATGATATTGGAATCCGTACGATAAGTTTGTGCGTTAAATTGTAAAATTGGCATGGCACTTGTTAAAAGTCTAGACCAACAATATTGTATTAAAATAATAGGACGTAATGTAGTTCGTGCGAAGTAATTACCCAATTCTTCTATGGAGTAAGCAGCCAAAGAAGATGCAATTTTTAAATTGGCAATTGTCCGAACTGCTTGGATGATCAAGCACTACATGCGGTATCCAATCATTGTTTCATTACAATGTATTTGCGTTGATTGCCCCGGTGCAATTTATTTTATTGAGCACATAATCGCGCGCCGTATTTATATCAATACTCCAATATTAATTCTTATAATACGAGATGTTTTTCTAAGAATCTCTTGAGTGTTACTGCCGGCCGGCTCAGAATATTTATTTAATCATAAAATTCTCGTCGATGATAACAAAATGTTTTTTGAATTGCAAATACACTTTGTAGAAGTTGCAATGATATAAATATTAACGATAACAATAATGAAGAATGTTGTTAAATGAGTGCACAGGGTCGATGGATTCCGAGACTATAATATAATGTTGTTATTGTATTTATAGAAATACAATTACGTGCAAGCGCCAGACATAACTATGACTTCTTGAAGCCTATGATGATGAAAATACATATCTGATTATCTTTGGCTTGAATTTCAAAACATCATTTATAATAATTAAACAAATTATTTGCAATTTATCTTACAACTCGACCGCTTCCTTGCAGCATTCCAATCCCGAAAAACAATATTCTGCTCTTCACTGCATGCATGCTAAGTCTAATAATAAACTAACTATCAATAAAAACATGTTATGCAATCTGCAATGTGAAATTGTCATGATAAAGAACCTTCCATTGGTTTGCCACTTCAATATTCCAGAAATCAAAAAAGTATTACGTTTTTCTTGTGGTCAAGGAACTCCGCATTTAATAGACTTCTCTCGCGATGCAACCGAAATTTTGTTATCAGTTAAGTTCATAAAAACATGAATACAGCAGCTATCAGGCGTTATTCACTGATCATATTCGTTTTCGTACATATCAGGCTATTTTAAGTTTAACGACACATATGTCATTAATTCATTCCAGTAACTATTTATAACCAGATAAAAATAAAATGCTCGACAATTGCTTTCAAAATGCGCGCCACGCATTAGTAGTTCACATTGATTACGTTATTTACACTTCATTTAGTTTGCAAGTAACTAAGAAATAAACAAACAAATAATAACAAGATTTCATAAAAATGCATTTCTCTTATTTACCACAAGCAAATGTTTTGATCCCTGATACTTAACGATAACCCGTTTGCATTTTTGCTATGTTAATCAAGGAACTAGAGATTAGTTTTTCAGTGTTTTTTTCTCATAGTCGTAGTGTTATGAATTAAATTCTGACGTTTTCTAATTTAAAGATAATTACTATTTCGTAAACACGTGTTAGCATACATGCAGAAGTTGTAGTACATATATCTGTCAGTATAATTAATTATTACTACTATATCACAATCTAAGTGTAAAGTAATTATACTACAACCTAATAACAATTAGATTTAAATATTAATAATATGTATATAATTATATGCATTACGGTTTCTTAACAACACATAGAATATATTTAAATAGAATTATCAAACTTTCCATAACTTTATCGCGTTTATACAGCATCTGCCCCATTATTTTCGTAATAAGCTGGGGGTTTAGCATCCTCAACATACACCACTGTTGATGGCAGTTGCTGAGGTGCATAATTTGGATTGAGTGGATCCAAAAGTTTATATAAACAAAGTACCGCATACCATACATACCAAGCAAACGCTATGTGAAAAGTGTTAGATTTGTTAGTACGAATTCTTTAGTTACATTTAAACTACTTACCGAGTATGAGGAGAAGAATCAAAGCAAGCGGAGTGATTGCAATCAAGATAAAGCAAAGCAACGTTGCAATGGCGAAAACTAAGCATCCAAGAATCAAATACGGAAGAAGAAAGACTCGAGATTCCTGAAAAATGTTACAACGTTACTTTATCATTACATATACAATATCATGTAGATGCTTGCATTTTACCTTGTGCGCTCCATATGCAAGACATGTTGTTAAAAATATATTTACGAAATTCCCTGCTAGATAAAAGGTTTGCTCTTCACCGACTTCAGGATCCTCAGTGTAAACAGATAATCCAAAATGTATAATAGCAGCCAAGCATGAATAAATCTGTAAGCATATGTTTCCAAGTGTTTGAAAGTATAATTTTTATGAACTTACCAAGTTTAAAACGGCATATGCCAGAACCCCGGTACGAAGATCGAAAAAGAATAAAAATTTCTCCATCCTATTCGTTTATGTAGTCTTGATTAGTATAAGGACACGGATTAAGAGTAGCGAATATTAAAACTTATATAAAGCCGAAAGCTGGCTAAATAGAATTGCGCTGTGATTGCAATGCGTTCGGCGGCTGCACTCTTGCCGCTCCCAATGATTTTCAAGCAACCCAACTTGTTTGGGGTATTGGCGCCGCCTAGTCTCGGCAAACTGGCTCCAGTGGAACCGTCATTCTAACTGACTGCGCAAGAATAAGATGAAATCTATTAAGAATTAATATTGGCATTTAACAAGAGGTACGAAAAAAATGTTCTTATAAAAATACTTTCATATTTAGTATAAGTGTATCGAATTCCTAAATAAATATAAATAAATAAATAAGTTATATAGCTGATATAACAGAAAGCTGATTGAAAGTTCCGAAATTATTTTTAGATTTAGTAGATAATAATGTCTTATAGCAATGGGATAAATATTTGGCGGTAATATTTGTTTTAATTTCACAAAAACTACGAGATATATTGGAACAATTCTTGCAGAGTTAGAATGTGTACTAAAATATTTATAATCACTGAGAAAAGGAAATAATTGCGTCATATCAATTCAGATATATAAGTGTACAAAGTTACTTTTTAAACGGAACGCCGCGGCGTGCGATGCAATCTTTGCTAGATGACAATTATACGACGAATAGGACAAAAAAGATATATATTTATACCTAAGTAAAAACACTATTTTCCTTTGTAAAGTAAAATCTGAATATGTTATCAACTAAAATCTGTTTTGGTATGCCCCACTCGTCTAGTTCGTACATCGCACATTTCCAAGTAACGCTTATGTTCACTCGAATATCAGCAATTAATACACATTCACATTTGCGTAATGATTTTCACTTGGCACTTCATAGATATTTTCAACGTTTTTCCTTTGTCGTTTAGTGGATCTTTTGGCGACATAACTTACAAGAAGGATATCTAAAGCTTTAAAATGTTGTTAAGAAAAGTATTGGATAATTTTGAAAAGTATATACATACTGAATATGACAATTCCACCAGCTCCCAAATCATATTGTGCATCCCTACTAATAAATTCCATAACTATCGTATCCACTAGAAGAAGCAATTCAATAAATTTAAGAAACAACCAAAATGTAAATTGCCTTCTGCTTCGCTAAAATTCAATGTTTTAGCCGTATTACAATATTTTTCAAAGATGGTATAACTACATGTGTTAAACCATAATATAATTCTATGGCTGAAGCGGCAGCAAGAATTAAATATCCAAAGTTGTACATTTCATGGCTCACAATTTCTTGACGTTTTAAATCTTGTAAAGCCGAAATAAACATTCCGAAAGCAAAACATGATAATGACTAGAATAATATTAGATTAAGGAATAATAACGGTCAATAGACTAGTAGTTATAAATACTCACAAATCCAAATGTTGGAATAGCATAGTTCCATGTACGCTCATTCGTAGGTAAATAGGAACTTAATGTTGTTAATATCTTTTTCCTACAATGAAGAAGTGTTTAACATATAACTTTAGGAAGAACACTTACTTTTTAGTATTGTTGTTTAAATTTGTTGTGCTTGATTCCATATTTCACAATCACGTTGCCTGCTTTGGTAGTTGCGCCACAAGTTCTCAGATATCTGATAATATTGATATTAGTTATCAATTAGATAACATAAATTGTGATCATGAAAATAAAACGACGTCTTAGCCACTTTTATGTTTTCTTATCATTTTTAGTTATGATGAACATACGTAAGAGTGTCGTACTGATCACGCTGTCGCCGGTAGACCAAAAGAGAGTAAAATGACTAAAATTACTTTTAATTACATCAATTACGACTCAATGCCGTTCACTAGGAATGACTTTAGAAAACATCTTTGCATCCATAATACTGATTCCACTCAATGTTTAATGTTTCTTTATAGTGTTTACTTTCGAGTTATTTATTATTAATTTAATACGCAATTTATAAAATGGGACCTATGTAGTACCTCTAACATATTATTATAAAAATATTTCTAAAATTTAACAAGTTAATTAATCACTCGATTAATAGCATTGTATCTTTGGTTTGCTTGGCAAAATATTTTCAGCAAATTAATTAAATTAAACTAATAATTGGCTAACATAGTAAACATCAGTTTGCCTACTGAAATAATAGTGAATAATTTGGAAATTTAAAGTAAAACAATGTAATACATATATACATTTTTTGAAAATTAAATTAAATTCTAAAATTATTAAATTATTTACTAATTAAATAAGATTATTGAGCCGCCATTCGTACTATTTTTAACTTCAGTCTACTCAGTCATCGCATAATTTTTAGAATTATACGATGCATAACGTATTATCTTTACACACAGAAATTTGTGCCTCTTCCATGATTCTTAGTCTTGGGCCCAAAGGTACACCCATTTTTTGAAGACGTTCTTCGCTTAAGTATGGAAGTTCTACCATTCCAATGCGTTCGTTTTCAAACGCATTTGCATATTTCTGAAAATGTTCAAATTGCAGAATAAATATATATAATATAAAAACTATAAACCAACTTACCTCATAGCCCAACTTTCTTAAAAATAATCTCAACAATGGCGGCTCATCGCCAAAAAACTTTGTGAGTTTCTTGACACGTGTGGGATTTGCCAGATCTGGCAAATCTTTACTTGCATTTGCTGTTCGGTTTGCAGATTGATGTCTAATATTAATCATATTCGTCTGTGTTCTTAAAGCAGCAATTTCACTTCTTATGTTTTCCATTTCTTGGATCATCAAATGCTGTGTGCGCATTTCAGAGGAGAGGTGTGCAACTGATCGGGCTAAAGTAACAACGTGCGATTCCAATCGCTGGAATCGTTTGTTTATGCCACGAATGTCGCGTACCTTTTTACGATCTTCATGTACTCGTCTCTTATCCCGAATTGGTCTACTGCTTACTGAACTTGAAGGTAGGGATGACATACTTCCATAACGTCTTTTATTGAATCTTGGATCAGAGGGCTGATAACGTCCACTATGTTTTTTCACTCCCAATAATTTTAACACCTGAACAAAAGTGATTATCATATTAATTATTCGTTTTGAGTTGTAAGATTATTGCTTACCTCAGAGTACATGCTTTCTAGTCCTTCAAGTTGTTTCCTAATTGTTCGAGCATCCGCTGTGCTAAGGTCACCCTCGGAATCACTTTGACCATCCAAAATGGATTCCAAATCCATTGATCTTGTAGTTGTTGAGGTCATCTCAGCTGCATCCAAACCAAAAACTATAAACAATATAATATCAATCATAAATAAATTTTTGCATCTTTTATTGACTGTATTACTTTGTTTGCTCCTTAAAATAGCAATGTTATCAACTTTCTTTCCCCCGCGATGCTTCTGCGTTGCATTAGCTAACCAGCGAGGATTTATTCCTTTGGGTTTATATGCCTCATATTCTGGTTTGCTACCATATGGTAAACTACTGGAATGCTTGTATCTCGTTGAGTTACGCGGTGTCATATTCGGTGAGGATTGATCACCGGGAGACAAAGGAGGCAATGGTGGCGTCATAGAAGAGATGCTCTCACTCAGAGTAGAATTTGCAATATTGGTACTATTACCATGTAACGATAATTCATGAAGTTTTGGTTCTAATATGTGTCGTAATTCAGTTTCAACAATATCCACCCATTCACTATCTTGACCTAATAAAAATAAACAAGATTTAATTATGAGTTAATTCGTTATTTCAAACAACATTCAACTGGTTGCAATTGCTTACCAGCTGCATTTATATCTCGGTAATCTCTACCATTATGAACCTGATGATTATCTGATTCATTACTAGTATCAATTCCACCTGGTCGTCGTCCACTGCTGTAGGCTGCGCTACCACGACCAGAGTCTGCATTTGAAGAACTCTGTCCTGTTTTATCGTAGTCAGAGCTAGCAGCAGAGCTTGGATTATTTTTACGCATCTCCGTGTCTTTTCCCTGTCTGGCATTTATGTTATATACGCCTTCTATTTTCCCAATCTCACCTTCAAGACGTTTTCTTGGTGCACCGGTAAGTACCGTGTTTATCTTAGAATCATCATCCGCTTTCAGCTCGTTTGCTTTTCTCGTAAATCCGCCATCATCACTGTCCTTCTCCTCACAAGTTCGAATCGTTTCAACTAAATTACCTTGAGACTCGCGACGCACCGGATGGGCCTGTGGTTGCGGCCGATTGTCGAAGATCTCTTTATTAATTTCGTCCTCAAACGAAAGTTGCGGCTGTGACGCTGCGCGACGTGCCTCGAAGCTACGTTGGCGTATGGTATCACGTTCTAGTTGCTGTGGACTTCTCAATTGCTCGTTCGCAAGCCGCCTCTCTTCTGCAGCGCGTTCTTTCATTTCCTTCGTAGGTGAGTGCACCGAGGTGCTGAGATACTGATCTCTTGGGAAGCGCTGCTGCAATTGTGGCGGACGCATATACGGATTCTGGTAATAGTCTTCCGGTTTTGTAGCCAGCATTTCCTGTGAGCGCGCCTGGTATAATTGTTGCGATTTATACGTTTGATGCATAACTTGTTGTTGTTGCTGTTGTGCCAATAGTTGCTGTTGCAATATGTGTTGATTGTATTGGTGCGTCTGCTGTTGCATCAAGGAAGGTGCGCCGTCGGCGCCAGTACGCGGTTTACCATAGATGCCTTGCTCACCCGCAGTCTTTTTGAGCAATCTATCATCGTCTTCGTCCACATTCCTCATACTTTTACGCATTTCTTCTGTGACATTATTGAGCCCCGCTTCTTCGCTGTGTTTATCGTCCACTTCCTTATTGCTCTTGAATTTGCTAGATATAATATCCTTGATCGTGTGATAAGTTTTCGTCATCGATTTGTTCTTAGGCTCCTTAGACTCCTTTTCACTATGCGCAGTTTGCTGTGATCCTTGCTGGTGATTTTGTTGTTGATGTTGCTGCATATTAAACTCTTCATATTGCCGTGGGCTTTTGGTGAGTTCCCCTTGCCATGTCGAACGTGGTACTGCGCCTGTTGATGCCGCACCATTAGATTGATGTTGGCTCGGCGCGTAATAGTCCTGTGAATTATGGTACGTTGCTCTATAGATGGAATTTTCGTTTTGAATGGAATGTGGTGTGTGCCCCGAGTGATTCTATAACAACAGATTATAAGTATGAAGCACCATGGTTGCACGTTAAGTATGAATATACATTTTCTTGATTATTCAGATTAAGAGCAAACTCAACCATAGCGATGCGTGCACACCAAGCGACAACATAATACTAACTAAAACAACCGACAACGGCAAAATCACAGGCGTGCGGCGAACGTGCGCATGTATTATTATTACTGAAGGCACACTGAAAAAGAATCCTGCATTGCTGAGTGTCGTTGAATATAAACAATTCCTCCAAGATACAATCGCGCGTCCTTCTCACAATTAAGACTTCGATGCACGCAGTCCTCAGCGCTACCACAAGCACGCTGGTAGCACACGCATCCGTAGACTTTCACATGCATTGGAAATTATTTATTCAAAATTTGTATTTGATGGTGGCGCACCGACGGAATTCCAAATCGACAATCAACGTTGACCAGTCAATAAATACGGTGCGTGTTACAGCATGCCACTAAAACAAAGTATCATTACCTGATCCGCAGATAAAATTTGATGGTGTCCATGATTGCTCCACGCGGACATTTGTTTGGGCGGCACGTCCGGAGCGATCGCGCCCTTCGTCCGCTTAATGTAGTCATTCAGGATGGGTATTTTCGAATTCTTGTCCGAGCTGGACAAAATCACTTCCCGCTCGATCTGTAAACCACAAGCAACATACATTATAATCGTCCTGCAATTAGCGCGCCTCTCATGAATATTAATTCACGGCGGCAGCGCCATTACGCGCAACATCTTTCGTCGCGTGACGCAAACGCGTAGGTAACGAAGATCAAGGTAACGAAGAAACAATAGGCTACTAGAAATATGCGTATAAACGAAGCGAAGTGAACGCTTTTGAACAGAACAGTTTCGTACGCAATGCGCGCGGCTTTTGTTGAAGGTGAAGGCCCTCACTTGCGATGGTACAACATGCTGAGCCTTCAGCGCTTAGCCATCTGTATGCAGCTGAGCGATGCGTACAGACCTAACTAATCTTTACAAGTTCATTCACATATTTATATGGCTGTATGCGCTACACAATTTATATTATTTATATAATTTTATGGAATTACCTGGTATTACATACGTGAATGACAAGAGAAGTGAATTATTCGCTCAACAATAGTGGAAGTGAATATCTACTATTTGATTCGCACTTGCAATCACTCTTAATTGTTTTAATAATACAAAGTGCTTAATTTATATGAAGAGTAATTCTAATTTCCGGAGTGCAAATTAATTAATTTCTTGGCAAGTAATCTTACAAATGAATATTGATACCGGAGGATTTGTACTTTGTGAAGAAGCAACTACATGAGCTAATTTAAATTAATTAAGTTTTTTACCGACTTGGCGTGATTGCTATTGCCTATAAGATGTGAATATATAACACGTACTGACATGCAATGCAGAAAGCATATGCTAATATACTTAAGACAGATACATTCATTGCGCACCGCATGCGTGGAATGTAAATTTCATAACTGTTTATTGGAAAGTTCAATTAGCCGCTCAGTATCTCATAAACAATACGTTCATATGCATTAACGAATAGCGAACAGCAAAAAACGGAGTTTGTCTTAAGAACAGGCAACTTTGTATTATGATTTTGCATAGTACATACTAGACCAAGTGTTATTTTATTGTTATTGGCATTCTTATCATGTAATAATATCATACCAGTTCATTTAACGACAGTCACACGAAAATTCGAAAATCTACGTAGTTTTGTTACCTAATTAATCCAACTAAGAAAAAGGCCATCATTACGACTCAATGACTGTCAGGAAATAAGTTTGAATTTCTCTCAGTGCAGTGAAATGTATCATTTGTTTTGCACGTTTCATCGTGCTAAAAATAACTGAAACCATAAACTATGGAAAATTGTTGCATTATCTATTCATTGTCTTCGCTCTCTGCAAATCTTTTACGGCTGGCAAACAAATAGTTTATCTACCATCGCATACAGCTGAGAAAGTTCTCATATATAATCGTTATGAGCAACAGCCTCAGACTTTATCTTCATTCAACGCGCATGCTGCATCGAAAAAAATATATAACAATTATGGGAACCATTAAGTAATGAAGAAACAAAAAGCTGTGCATGAAAAACGCGGAGTATGAACCGAAGCACAAAACAATTGCGCGCTACGTATGCGGTTTGTATAATTTATGACTGTATACTTACAGGAAATTTGCTGGAATGTGTTTGCAGATTTTGAGGATTCGGACTGGACGTCGCAATCGGCGTGTCAATTCCGGGGGCAGCACCCGGAATATTGGGTTCGTTGTATAATGGATACGGAGGCATTCTGTACGGTGGTGGGGTCGCTCGTCCTTGCGAATTATTCTGCGCGGATGTTGCACTTCCGGTTGGATGCTGTGATCCTGGCTGCAGATGCGACTGGCTTGCTTGTTGTTGTTGTTGTGTTGATAGTGGCTTTGGTGGTGGCACCGGCTTGTACGGCCCATAACCTTCCACCTCAACTATTGAAAGCAATAAATAACGTTATTTTCATTAGTAATCATTGCATGCTAACCACTCTTTGAAAACACGAACAATGAATGAAAAGAGAATACATCAATATAAATCTTGCACCGGTATGTAACGTGAATTTACATATTCTATATGTTTATCGCTATCTGAATGCACTGGCACGCTATGCTGTAATTAGGTTCACTTAATTACTTGAACGGTTATTGTTCTCTGCATGTGAAAAGTCGTTTCTTTATGCATGAAACTTTTCATTAAAAATTGTAACACATAATTTGATGCTTGCATCAAACTTTTAATAACTTACAAGTTTCTTCTCTTTGGTAAGGATTCTACTAGTGCCTTAGAATTTCTAAATTTATATTCTTAATTTAGTATATTGTTAAAATACCATTAATGTTATCTGAATTGCCAATTGATTCACTAGGCGCCTGAAGGACTATTTCAGGCGGAGTAGAAAATGGTGTGAGGGATGTTTGCGATCGGCGAAGACGCTCCCCATGCTTGACCTGACGAACAGTACGACCCGTGGCCATAACACGCCAGCATTCTGTACTTATTCAATCGTACGAAACAATCAAATGTTTCTTGGCGCGCACAATCATGTACTTATTATTAGAACAATCATTAACGTCCGTATAAGTCACGAAAACACGTTGCACTCAACCACTCAACTTTGCATTGACTTTAATCCATTGTTAGCTCACTCGTACTGTGCTTAAGTCGCATTCAGCACTGAAATCAATTTGAATTCGCGCAAAACACGTGAACGCCGCGAGCAAATACGAAAACTAAAGAGCGACATTCGACACAATACCAAACAGCGTCCAACCGCGTAGGCGGACGAAACGCTAAGCGCATTTTTCGTACTCGAAATTGTTCTTCGCGCACATGTTGTAGCCATTCGCAACGTTTTCTTCTTACGCCAACCACGAACACTCGGTACGCACACGCCGGCGGGTATCTTTGCTGTGTGTTTGTTTGTTGTTACGTTCGTGAAATATCATATAAAGTGGGGGATTTCATTCTGACTTCTTTCGCGCAATAAACATTCATATGCGCATACAATAAGGAGAACAAACGAGCGCGTTCAGGTAAAGCCCTCTTCGTTCGCTGGCTGCTTCCTCCTCGCCTTCAACAATCATTATTCGTATTTACATAGAAAGGCGGGAAGTGTGTCGTTACTTATGCGAATCGAGACCGTTTCATTGTTACGCTTCTTTGCCAGCGCGCAAAGCCATCATCAAGATAGCAGACACCAAAGTTTGCAACTCAACGTGCGTTGCATTGTGGCGTTGTTGTTAAGATCCATACACGATGTGCATGCAGAACAACAATTGTTTGGCAACGAAGCTGATGTTGATACATGGCCATCGAACGCCATAAATTTGCTGTTGGAGAGTTACTTTTGGTAATTGTTGTTACGCAACGTTTGAGTTTAGTTTGGTCAGGTAATTGGTCAATTTTGTAAGTTGAATTAATTGGATTTCATTTGATTAGCAATTATGGTTAACTATTACAAAGTTTTGAAAGAAAGTGTAGAAGCAGTGAATTTTGAAATTAAGTTGATAATAAGTATGATGATATCCTTTTAAAATTCCTCCCACGCTCATAAATAAGAAATTTTGCCTTACTTTTCAACCATTCTTTATTTTTTTCCTTCCTGTTTTAACTTGTCATCACGCTTGTCCCTTTCTTTTCATGCATCATCTACTCCTTTGAGAAACGTGAATCCCAAAGAAAAAATAACGAAATTAAACGTATGATTCACCTTGCAACGAAATTAAAGAGAGGATATTTTCCACTAAAAAGGAATCACGCTTCGGTAGATCCCACAATGACGCCGACAATATAATTACAACAACGCGCAACTTCAGGTTTCTTAACCGCTTTGCAAGTGAACAATATGTAATTTAATTTCAGAGTTTTAAAGTGCAATAAGTCTTAAGATTTAATTTTCACGCTAATCATTTCTAATTAACCCAATATTTTTATTGCAAATTGTTTGTGTGACCCAGTTGTATATAAAAATTCCATAATTGCCTAAAATAATAATCACAAACTCGATAAATTCAACTCACGCCACATTTAATTAATTTGCGAATGAAAAGGTTTAATTAAGATTGAAAGATTAAGTTTACACTCGTGCAATTATCCTGTGATGTGGAAAAAAACAAAAACTTATTTTGTGACTTTCTTTTTCATCCTCTTTTTCTCAAATTTGTTTGTTCTAAGTTATCGCTTGAATTTATTGTTGGTATAATATTGTTAACCTGTATCTAAATGAATTTATTACGCTTGTCAAACACCTACAGAAAAAAACAGACTAGCAATTGATTCTTCGATTGTTCAACTAAAGAAAAGTCAACATCTTAAAGAAATAGATCTTAATAAAGAATCTTTTGCTTCTATACTCTAACGATACATTCAGTAATTAATCAATTAGTATTTCTTCAATTTCGAACGACAAAAACAAATCAAGTTTTTCTCTTCGATTTCATCTCACTGATTGTTTGATTGTTTACTTTACTTAATGCATCATGAAAAATGGCATGCCGCTGGAAATATTCGCACGAAGCCGGTGATGTGTACTTTTATCGCGATATTGCCTTAATGCGGCTTTAATTTCCCTGGTAATCTTGTTGAGAATGCAGTACAAACATGATTTGTTCTCATGCCTGATGACTGAACGTATTACAACAAAGAATGCATCCCAAGTAAACAATTTGCTATAAAACACAAACAAATCATTTCGGTAAAACGCATGTCGGTAAAAAGATTGCAAATATTTAATTGCGATTTCTATTATTTATTAGAATATATATGTTATTTAAATTAACATACGTATTTTCTGCATTTACATAAAAAACGTTTGGTTCCGATGCGCCGTTTGAACTCTAATTAAATTAATACCTGATTGTTTATTTGTGCGCGGCTAACGAGTGTAATGCCTTCGATTAATCGTTTTTGTCTGGAGCGATGCGCGTGAGCCTGCCAATTATGAAGTTTCGCTGGCGCGTTCGAACGCAAACATGAAAATTTCTTACTTGCATTTGCGCTTCCTCTAAATGGGCAACGCACTTCGCATTCTACCAGTCACCGGATGGATAAACACGACTAGATTCGCAGCGCCGCGCGCGTAATTCCAAACGTGCGAGTGTGCGCGCGCGCTGATGCGATCCACTACACCGATATACAATTTTGATGGGATCTGATGTGCACACTCTTCAATGATGATCACGTTGATGATGTGCGCGGATGCTACCAATAGCTAACCAGTTTTTCAACCGGCTTATAGATATCAAAGGCACACGCGGGGCGACTTAATGCGTGTTGCGTTGCAAAGTCAAACAAAACGTGCGTGGAGCGGCAACAACTTGCTCATGCGTTATAAACGAATAGTGTTTTAGTAATGAGAGGATGGCACTCTAGCAAAGCAATGATACTGATTTTTATTCCTACAAGGTTTTCCGTTTTATTCCCTTTAATTCCAGCCATTTAACTGCTTTGTTTCGTAACAAGAGCAAAACTTTTAAACTCCTCGGCACGTTTTGACTTGAGTATAATTTGTGCGCAAAGTGTTAATAATATGCACGTGGTAAGTCAAGCATAATTCATCGTTTAATGAGCATAGCGTATGATGCAAGCGAAGACAAATAAACGCACTTTCCTTCGCTTGGCTGGTTTTTCAATTGACTTAACTCGCAAATAGAATTAAGGCAAACAACGCTTACCGATTGTATCCGCTTTATTTTGATCCAGTTTTCAGGTTGTCGTTAGAGCCGAGTCATGGAAAATAAATGCAGAACTTGAGTGAATATTTGGTCACTTTCCTTGTGTGTTCATTAGTCAGGCACTACGATCGCAAAACAATAACTTGCACTTTATGTAATTATCACACAAAGCAATGCACTCGAGTTTGTCACCGGCAATCAAACAACGAAACAGTGAAAACGTCGGAAATTGGGAGCGCGGTGCGCGCGTATAAAACAAAATGCGCTCGAAGAAGTCGCGTTCGTCGACGGCGTTGTTCTTCTCAGCCGTCCAACGAACATTGTTTGCACCTGGCGTCTCGCAACAGGTTGGGACGTATTTTCGAGACAGAGAAATGGCAACAACTCTTGGTGTGCGCAGACGACAGCTTCGGCCGAGTATGATGAACAAATCGCGCTTGACGAAACATTGCGGGCGGAACGGAGATAGAACGCGAGCGCGCTTGCGAGCCACAAAAACGATCAAAACTCTCCGGAGGGCGCTCTTCGAAACACGCGCGGTGCTCGCCTAGAATCGGCTGGCTTCGGATGGAACATGGTTGCAGACTTAAGTCATGAGGATTAAGCATGACTCCAAGCTAAGCGCATTTTGTTGTTTCGGAAATGCAAGAGTATTTACTCTGTCTCAACGTTTCATATGCGACTCATTGGTATTTCTTGCACTTCTGCGACAGGAAGCAATAACAAAGAACACTCTGAAGTTAACATTATGTTTTCAAGTGTCTAACAGAAGAACCAAAAGGCAACTTCAAATACTCAACACTATTATCCTTGCTGACTCTCACTTTAAGTATTTTACTACAAATGTCTCTGTCAGTAGCGTTTGCAAATTCAATACGTTAATCAATCTTAATCAAACCTTGAAAAGAATTCAATATTGTCTTGGAGAACATGAAAAAACAATGTATTTTAATTACAAGAGAAATTTAAGGCGTCACTTTCATAACTTAATTAACAAAGAATTGTTTCAAAAAAAACCAGTGAACATTGGCATTATCCATGCAAAGGACATAAAACACAATTTGTGTAAAGTCATAAAGAATGAATAGATCGTAAATTAACAGCTATAGTTTTTAATGCCTCTGGAGCGCTGACTGTGATAAAGAAACGCGCGCGTACAAAAGATGCTTAAGACAATCAAGTAATAAATTTCTCCTTTAGTGAATTGTATTTGTTTAAGCACTATTCAGAATTAATGGCAAATCTGATAATATTATTCATAGTTTCAAGAACAAATCGTTCATTAAAATTTATTGTCATATTGATCAATTCTCAAAACTGTATTCAGGACGTAACATCCTTGGATACAGTTAGACGAATAGATAGAAAGTGAATTATGATAATTTAAGTATCCATTATTTGTTAATGCATCCAACAACGTTTTAGAAATTTAAGAAGATATTTGATACTCTTGTAAATAAGATGAATCCTTACTATACTAACATTTTTCAAATTGTCACATAACTGACGCGTATGCAAATACCACATAACGGAAATGCATTTAACTGAGGCATTTAGCATATTTTATAATTGACAAAAATGAATCTACGTGAAGTTATGCTGGTTAAAGTCAGTGAATATTAGTGCATAGATTGACTACTATGTGATTAAACATTCAAAGATGTTAAAATTCAATGTATGTATTTCATGTTCAGCTCGAGAACGTAGACAGTTTGCTTAAGTTTTTAATTTAGTACTCTTGCAGACATTCCTACTTCTAACATCTAACAAGTTGACGTAGATGAAGCGTTTTGTATACCTTATATCCATTTATTTGCATGCAGATCATTCATTTGCATAAATGCGTAGATTGTACATCCAGATATAGAAGTACGTCGTACTATGTGGTGAAAAGCCAGCTGCTTGACTTTAATGCTGATATTTTGCTCATCGCATTTGCAAATTAATAAATTCGAGACGAGTGGTATTCGATTGCTTTGTTGCGCATAAGTATCCGGTTTCAATGAAATTGAAATTACGGGAGAGAAATGAAATATATCAAAGCTTTCCACTTACCATTATGATGAAGCTTTGGCAACCCGTTGGTGTTGTGGTGATTATCGACGTTGGCTTGTTGCGCTGGCGGTCGGATGGCTTCCAGCATTCCTGATCCACTTGCTGAAGTAGTCGGAGCGGAATTCAAAGGGCTGAAAATTATAGCAGCCCGTGGCGGAATCGGCGGGGCATGCTCAGCCTCGGAGCACGTAATTGTAGTGGGCTGACGTATAATTAGTGTTTTCTGAAACAGGAATTTAAATCTTATGCATAGAACAACGACGGGCGCGTAAAAACGAATATAAAAATAAGGCACGTAAAGTAAACTTGCATTTTCTTGCCATACGCAGTGGAATATTAAAAAATTCTAGAGTGTGTACTCAGTAGTTAGGCGTGTAAAAAAAGTACTAAGAGTATCACAAGAAATATAAACCCGTTGCACATTACTACAACTCTCTGCTCAGAAATGGAAAAGATAATGATAGTTACACATGCACGCATTCCATGGGAAAAATGTTACTCTTTGCTCCTTAATGCCTTTTGTGCTACGTTTGAGCATAATCAATCATAAAGTTTACATTCCACCATTCTTTAACCAAAGATAAATTTAAGCAAACAAATTCAAACAAATCATTCATCAATGAATAATGCAAATATTTAAGTAGACGAATTAACTGAATTTAACGTGAACAACGAATAAATCTTAAAATTAATAATTCATTTTTATATAATCCTTTAAAAGTTTCTATTTCGTCAAATAAGAGTGAAATTAAATAAAATCACATTAAAAAACAGTTAATTCAAGATTACATTTCGTATGGATTTATTCAATAACTGAAAGTTTAGTATGCAACAAGTATTTGTCTGTCGAATCGATTATTTGTATGTTTGATACTGCTATGTTTCAAATTCAAGGAAGTCATATATAATAATCCAATAGCCATACATAATTTATGAGAGGCTTGTCTTGTGACTAGCTCGTCAATAATGCGATACTTAATAGCAAAGAATTCATTGGGTAACATGTTTCCGCAATAAATATTAACGTTGCTCTATAAATATCAAACCAAAAAAATATATATAATAAATTTAAATCAAGCGCGGCATTTATTAAATAGAGCAGTATTTGCATCTGATCAACAATTAATACTAATGAATGAGATTTTACGACTGAAACGATAAATTACTTACTTCGTTTTCTCGCTCCTCATTGGTGATGTTAATATTTTTGGTTTGCATCGTAATTATAACAAATTTCGTAGACCTGCAACATAAAAACATGCATTTTATTAGCAGAAGAGAATGTTTAAAGTTTTAAATGCATGTCTATAAAATTTGAAAGCTGCTTTCACTGACATCTAGGTGCAGAATTGGTGAACTCAACAACATAGTTATCACAGTTAAGCGTTTTCACGATAGATGGACACAGCAGCATGATTTCGGTAAATACTAAAAAAATAATAATTCCATACTGCTAATGTTTTTTATTATTATGAATTAAATTATGCATAAAATTGTTATCAACAGCTTATGTAAATATTTATAATCCATAATATTTGCCAAGATGCGCGTAATTACAACATTTGTTTGTAAATTTCGAATTTATAACGTTAATTCACGTAAATACCAATATTTATTACCTTGTTGAAGCTCGAGTTGATAATGCCATATGCAAGAATGCCAAAAATGCGAGATGTTTAAGCGGATTACAAGAATCGTAAGCAAGTAGACTATTCATATTCGTATGCATATTAAGAATGTTTCCATTTGCAACAGAAGCAGCTTCTTCTCAATACGTGTATTTATTGAGCAATTAGAAAAATCAAAACACAAGCTTAATTGGCATAGTCACGCGTTTCCTGTTTGCGTCGCGAGCCAATCGTTAATCGGCATACAGCTGGTGTTAGCCAAGAAATAAAAGCTAATTAAAGGCTTGATGCCACGAGTATTGAAGATATTGAATAGCTAATTAATATAAATTTAATAGCGGATATTCACCATGTTCAACCTCATCCTGTGCGCATCTTAAACGTATCCGTTTGTGCTCGACGTTATCTCACTTTGCTCAATAGTTGGCTTTATAATACTTGTGTTATTTTAGTAGTCGACGAAGGTAATCTACCAGTGATTACAGCAGTTGCCAACTCATTTCTTTTTTAATATCCTGTCTTAAGCGCATTTCATGTTACATTAAGGAAATGTTCATTTTCTTCTGCCATAAAACTTGTGCTTCTTTTAGAGCTATAAATTATCACTTGTCAAGCGTATTGTTCAATGTATTATTAATTAAATAATGGTGGAAATGATTGCATTAAATGTATAAGAGGTAACGGCATTGCGCATTAGCGATTATTTCTGCCATAATTTCTCAAGTTATTCTGATTCGTAACTGGTTGTTGAATTGGACGAACAAAGAGAGACGCTGACATAAATTAATTCCCAGATGGCAGAAATTTGCTCAAATAACATGCGGCGAAAAGAAAATCGCTTAGCTTGAACTTGATAAGAATAATAATGCAACGCCAAGACGAACGGAACTATTCGTTGAAGTAACGGCGCAAATGTAATAAACATTATCTAAATGGGAGACATTCTGAAGAAATTAAGACGTAATTGCATGCAATTCTTTACTCGTTACTTTAACTTTATTGTGATTTACTCACTCTGAAGGCAGAGTATCATAGAAAACCGCGAATAAATCTCATATAAATAATTGTCAAAAAAATTCGGTTTAATCGTGAGCGTTTGAAACTATTAATGGACCAAATAAATTCACATTTAAGTATAAAAAATTTCATTTCGCTGCCGTTTTATTACCAGCTACTCTTTGCTATAATTTGCGCAACAGTTTTTTTCACCGTTTTCATGATCATCGCAATTGTAGCTGGCGTTTTTGTTCGCCTTTCTTCATTTATGCTGTTTCGTATTATTTTATTGGGCATTGTTTTTATCTGTGCGATGCACTAGTGCGTGCTATTTATATAGTTCTTTTGCAGAGCATCCGCGGCGACCACAGTGGATTTATTTACTGTATTTGTTTCTGCTAAAAACTCCCTTCCGGCTTTATATTTACTCACGTTTTGTTTTATGGCGAGCGGGTTGAGATTGCGCCTTCTGCAAGAATGAATTATTTTCTGCGTCCAAAGAGTTTCCCACTGACCCAGCGGTGGTCGCTATTATTCTTAATCATATTTTGGTCAACATGCTGGCTTGCCGACTGTGCTACGGTTTTATGATGCAATTTCACGGATATCCAACTGTTATTTATATTCCATTCATATTAATTTTTTGCGTCCTATTGTTTTTATGGACATTCAGCGTTTTGTTTATTAGAATTCCTTTATTATAGTCAATTAAACAGCAATTTCAATAATTGGTCAATAACTGTTTCATTATTGGATATATATTTTTTTAATTTTTGAAAGAAACGTACTTTGAATATTGAATTTAGTTTTAAAGTGAGAATACCTCCATTTTTCTAGTATTCATCTTGAAATTATTTCATTCAATGTTATAATTAATAAATACATAAGAAAAGCAATTAACTTTTTCAACTTGTATGGAATAGACGAGAATAAAATGAGTTCTCTTATATGTTACAAAAGCCAGGCATTAAAATTGCTTTTAATTAAATCTCAGTTTCCGCACATTTTCTTCGGATACACATTTAAGTTACGCTTAAAGTTGGTGTAACATTAACGTAAATGGATTGGGAATATCTTTCGGGATTACCCATTTCCATTTCCTGCCGCAAAGCATTTCCACTTTTCTCCAATTTTCTACCACATATGTGCCCCTTTGTGCCTTTTTGTATCGGTAAAAGCCGAGTTCGTGAACTCCATAAATACGTTTTTTCTCTTATGCCACAAGCGAAAAAGACTTATATCGATTTCTTTGCGCATTGGCAAGTTGCCATTAAAAAAACTACAACAAACACTGAAGCAAGTTGACTACTTTGCTTTTAGAACAGACGTCGAGTAAACATGCTCAAAATTTGTTTCTATATCCCATATTTCAAATTCAAATTCAGCTAAAATATTAATAACACATTAGTCAAATAGCTCAATATGTTTCAAAGTTTCGCATAGACTAAAGCACTCAATTTAAATTGAAGCACACATCATGTTTTTGCGCGCGTGAAAATTTCCTCTATGAAAGCAATGAGCAGGAGGAATGCCAACTACTAAATCCTGATGATCCGAGTATAATGCTCACAGTCCATTTCGTATTTAATATGCAACGCGCGCCGTATTTAACTGGAACGTTCGAGCGAGACCCCTAAGCCTCCCAAGAGTCCTTTTCATCGCGCTTTTTTCCCAGCATCCACCCACACGCTCCGCGCTTCTTTTTGCTCACACCGCTCGAGCCAAGCCGTAATCAAATAATACTAGATTAAAACTTCGTTTGTTTGGCGTGTTGCTTCTTTTTTTGCTGCCGCTTGCTCGTTTCATCTCGCTTCGCGTTTGCTACTAGCACGAAATGTAACTCCATTCAACCCTCCTCGATGCCGTAATGTTTGCGTCCCAAGTTTTTTGTATCTCTTTTGCGTCGAGTTTCAGCACTTTCAGCAGGTACACACAACAATGGCCGAGAGTGAAGAAGAACAAGAAGAAGCAAAGTGAATGTGGGAAACACCATAGAGGAAAAACCGTGCGCGCCACCGCGCCGCATAAAGGGAGGCGGCGAGAAACTTATTTGATTTTCTCTTATTTTACACCGCAAACAAGGCAAACACTCGGCTCTAAAATCATTTTAGTGCTGTCTTACCACTAACTTCATTCCTATATGATATCATATTAAAGTTTTACTTGAAGAATTAAACTTCTCACCGCACACACAAACTTAATCAACTGCGGATTAACAAAGTTTTACCGCTTATCGGTTTTTCAGTTTCCAAATTAACTTTTTCCAAATTCGTATTAATTTACGCTCTTTGACAAATGAAAAGACTCCAGCTTATTTGCTAATCTTGAGCGTAAAGTAAAAAGTTCTTTGGCTGAAATTCAGCTTGGGGTTGTACAAGGGGATAATTATCCTTTGTATGAAATATAAAATGGAATGAACAAATTAAAGAGAAATTTGCGTGTCTCGTGGTTTGAAATATACGGCTACCATATAATGGCTATTATTTCATATAATCACACCTACGTGCAGGTATACATTGTAATTGTAGTGTGATTATAAGTAAGACTTTATCAAATACGAGTGCAAACGGCCCTTTCATGCTTTGCGACTATTCTAACACCGAATTCAGTAAACACGGAAGCACGCCATCACGTCATGTCCAAAGTTGCCAGCAATGTGAGCAATGTTTGCATTTAAAATATTATGCGAAGTCGAAAAGGAGTTGCAAACTTCATAAAATTCATGTTTTGCGAGTAAAAAATTCACGTTGAAATGATTAAAAAATATTCTGCCATGTTTCGCATAACTTTTTCCCGCATAATATTTGTTTTTTAAAATGAATAAATATTATTTAAGCGTTGCTTATTATTTATTTTTCAAAACAAAATCAATAAATACTTACATAAGATATTATGTTATAATTTTTCTAAACTAATTCTAGAAATGTATCATCCTTGCGTGAGAAACTAAATTCCAAAGATTTCCGCATCAATAAAACAGCTGACGTTGTGACGCCGAAGCAAACTTTTCCCACTAAATAAATCAATCCCGCGAACGACGGGGAAACGTATAAATATTAATAGAATTGTTCTGCTGCACATTTCAATAATGAGGTATGCAAATTGTAAGATAGCTCTAACGCGTCAAACAAATCAATTTATTCTCATACTAATGAGCATTTGTTTACCAACTTCCCAGCAATCGGTAAACGAGGTAAATTATTTAAATTCGCTATGATCATTATACTAATCATCTGCGCTACGTGCTTAGAACAATATTGTGGAGGAAATAGATTCACAGAGGTGTCTGACATTCACTCCCAAGTAATATGTGATTGAAAACACGCAATACAGGAAATTGCAACGTTTGCGCGCGTTTATCTCCCAAGAAAACGTTTTACGTTCTATAAAGATGCTGACTGCGTCCCTCAAATCCGCTTCGTAATTGGCTGTTAGCTTCGCAGAGCGTAGACTGTTCTTGTTGAACAAATATTATTAGAGGGCAAGTAAATATGAAAAATTTATTTATTCAGATATAATTGAATTCAATTGATGTTCGGATATCATTTGATTGTTTCCCATTATTTAAAGTTGTTTACTTTGTAAGTAATTCACTTGCCATATACTCAACCTTATAATTAATTAAATTGATCATTTTCTTTTAATTATTATCGATTCTTCATTCAATTAATCTCCCCTTACACAAACAGCGAACAAGAGCACAGTTATCTGAGCAATCAACTGTAATTATCTTATAATTAAAGACATTTACTTGTTAAGTAAATAGAAAAACAAGAGAAATAGTGTGCATTTACAGATGCTTTGAATAAATAGTCGCTGAATGCTCGTGTAACGCAAAATGACAAAACTAAAGAGAGAATGAAGGAAGCGCACAGCACTCGATTCGGAACCGTTACGTGTCTTAATTGCATTTATGTAAAACTGATGTTACTGCTCCCGCTAACGCTGACGGTGCTTTTCGATTGAGACAGATTCGAATAAAACTACATATTATTATGCGAGCGTGCTATCTTTGATCTTAGGTATCTTCATACGCATTAAATCTTCCTCGTTGCTTAATGCGATGTAAATGAATATATTGATTGGGCATAAAATTAATTCTACGGTACAAGCAAGTTTATCGCTGGCACGCCGCCAACAAATGTCTCATATTTGTATGTATAATGCAGAAACTGTTCTATTGAGCCACATACTTTCTTGGGTGTTCGCTGGACCACATCCGCAATTTAATATATTAATATTTACATGTGTTCAATTATAATCATCGGGCGGCCTCAATCATTTTATTCCTATAAATTATCAGCTTTCTTCCTTTTACCCATCGAATACATATTAAAATATTATTTATAGCATTATTTTGTGTCTATTTTTGACAAAAGTAATTTAGAACTTTATTAATCAAGGACTAATAAATACAATCCTTAATGAGAAGTTTTTCACTCATATATTTTAAATGTAGGATTTTGTTTAATTTTCTACTTTCAGGAAGTATTTGCAAACCTAAAACTAAATTATTTAAAGTAGTTATATATTGATGGATCAATTAAACGATCCAACTAAAAGTATACGAATTAACTTTAATTGCAGTGAACTTACTTAAGCATTAAGTTTCGGAGAAAATTACGACCTGGGTTCCAATTTATCTCCAACTGCTTTTATTTACGAGCAAACTATAAGGATCGCTATAAAAGTCATGCGTTTTACTACTTCCTAGAAGAATTAGATGAACACGGAAAGTACAACAAGTGATAACAACACAATTAAGTTGTGAGAAAATCAAATACGCGACTAAAATAACTATAAGAATTATTTGTTCTCTTGTTAAATCATTCTTTCTGAAAGTGAATATAATGAAAACAAAATTGTGTTTCTTTTATCCCCAATAGTAAATATAAATTAGCATCATATATAAAATTCTGTTCATTATACATTTCACAAGTTGTTTTATATTTTTCGGTTCTAATAAAGAAGAACGATTCATAACAAACTTAATATTAAAGAAGTATTTCTTTTGATGCAACTATTAAAATTCTTTTACTACTACCTAGAATCATTAAAAATATGAATAAGCAACACAACTCGCAACACGAGCGTTGTGAAATCTTACTTCATTTTAACTATAATAAAAATAACTTACTCGATTTCGATTTCCAAATCAGGGTTAAATAAAGAGCATCAAAGTATTATCCCCCGCATTTGCATATCAGTGATAACTCATTTTCAATTCGAGTGCGTAAATCTCACACGATGCGAATACCTCGTCCGATTAAATCATTAAGCAATTTGCACTTGTTCGAGATACATGCGGCGATAAGCCGTAAGACGTCTGAGCGACAATAAATTTCGCGATACACAAAAGCTGCGCCTGCTACCGCAAAACATGGACAAAGCCGTCACACTCACACGCCGCGAACTTTCGCTGTTCATTCACTTCATCATTCGCGCTCGCAAGAAGACGCTTAAGTTAAGTTAAGCAAAGAGCGCATTCAACACTGCACGCGCATTCAGTAAATCTCCGGCGGCTGTCGTTGGCTACGCATGGCTACCGGCAAGACACTACTGAGCGCCTCGAACGAGGAGACCTGCACGCCAGCAGCAGCATCTTCGAGGTCTCTTCGTCCAAAGACACGTCTGCGGCCGGCGGCAACGTGATGGGCGTGCTTGCTGCGAACGACACGCAATCAAAGATGTGTTTCAGTTCTATAAAAACACTAGCAAGAAGAAGTGGAAGAAGTGCTTTAATGGTAAACCTTAAATTAACAACGTAATTCCGTTTACTTTTGCACCATTTTTTACGAGCCTCGTGCTCTGCACTACGACACTCGGTATAATCAATTTGATTTAAGTTGAGTAATGTCTAGTTTGAGTAGTTTTAAGCTCGCGTACTCACACCGCATAATTGTCGGAAACGCCAACGTACGTGCTAAGCGAAGAACAGAACCAGAGACCTTCATTGCGTTCATTTTGAGTGTGTTGTTCTTTTTTAAGCTTCAAGTTCAGCGAAGCGTTGGAAAAGTATCAAATGTAAAGCAATATCCATTCCCTCCAAGTGCACCTTAAACGCACACCTTGCGCACGAATAGTTAAAGAGAGGACGAGGAGAGTGTGTATGAAGAGTTAAGTTTGTGTCTTGCGCGCGTTTGAAAGTTACGAAATTTTTAAAACGTTATTTTGGGAGCGCGCGCTCGCTTTCTTTGCACTGCAACAAAACACTTATAAACCACTTAAGCATTTAAACCAATACGAAAGTATAAAATTATAGAGTTAAATTGATGGTTTAGTGGTAGAACATTTTAGGTGCGTTGCGTGCAACTAAATTATAAAACAAGACTACGAAGTACATGAGAAAGATGCGCTCATTTTTTTCTTCACTGCGCTGCTGTGAGCAATTCATTTTACTTTATTAGTCTTGTAAAACTTGCACGATTACTAAAAATGATTTATTTTGTTATTTTGGAAATCCACAAAACCATTTTATTCCATTTCAATTTAGGAAATGAAAGGACTGCTTAATTAAAAGTTTGGTTGTATAAAATTTTAATTTAAATTCTGAAAATTTCATATTTGTAAAAGTTGGACGAATAATTTAAATTTACATGTCTGTCGATTTTTATTGCGCGCTTAGAAATTATTGGCTGCACGTACTAATACCATATGAATAATTTATGATGGCAAATAAATGTACGGAATTAGCAATAAGTCATTAATTACAGTCATTATTATATAACTGTTTGAGGATTATTCGCCACATTAATACTCAATATTCTATTGGAGCACCCATATCAATAGATGAATAATAACCACCGCATATCAATAAACAGTTTCAGGTTTCCTTTTGGTTCTCTGTTTGTCAGTGCAGAGTTGATCACTTTGATCGCTTCAGTGAAGACGATAACCGGATGTGCGTATTCGCTGAATGATATTAACTTAATCATAGTTAATGTCAATTCAGGTACATACTTAATTCAAACTTATTTAAATAAAGCATCAATTTCTGGTGTAACACTATCTCTTGAATTAATTTATTTAGATGTGTTTTCTTCCAGAAATATTAAAACTTCATCTAATTATTTGCTGTTAAATTAATCTTCTTAAAAATGAAATTCTTAAGGTGGTAAAATATTTATAAGAATGCAGTAGAATTGTTTGTGGTAATAAATTATCATTTGAAATCATAAATTCAACATTCATTAACATAAGATGCATTTGATGCAGCAATAGTTGTTGTATGAATTTATTTTAATTTGCAATAATTTATAATTCCCATTCATAGCCATCGACACTTGCGACACAGCAATAAATTATATTGGCGGACGTTCATAATTGCAATTAAATCGATCTGCTTTGGCACAAAATAAATAACGCGTACCTGTTTCCTGGTTGTAAGTATCAACTATGTTTGCCGACGTAATTCCAAGAGTTGTAAAAGAGTTGTTTGCAAATGAGATCTTGACAAAGTTAATTGAATTTTTCATTATAATTAAGCGTTTAAATATTAACTAATTGTAAACGAAAAGGTGATTTTGTAAAGTTGCAGATATACGTAATTTAATTTAAGCAAGAAGCGAGAGAATAGAGATCCGTATGTAATTATGAATTTTAATTGGATTTTTAAATGTCATGAAATTAATATCTTTGCTAAATTTAAAATTATTACACGTATTTAAATGTATTGCCTCACAAGTTATTAACAGAAATTGTGCAAATTCCAACTAACATATTTACACCTTAGTGGAGTGGGGTAAGTGACCTCACGGCCATGTAATTAATGTAATGTGATAGAAATTGCAATATCTGAAATATAGCAATGTATTAGAAGTTGATATCGGTCATATTTATAAGGATTTGCACAATTAAATAAGAAATTCTCCGAGATATCACAATTGGTTCAGTAGTATTAGAAATAACAAGCATTTCGAGTTGTGCGTATTATCTTTGAGTTCTAATTTCTAACAAAATTTTTTCAGTTCGATAAAATATTAATCTCTGGAGGAAAAAAAAACAACGAGGCACATGCATACTTCGGATTGCTATTTATTTGTGCAATATGTTTGATGCCACGTTTTTGCAGGAATTGCATTGCGTTGATAATTCCTTTTAATAACACAAATGTGTGAAAGTTAATTAAAGAGTATTAAGCCACGTATTTGCTGATATATATAATAAATTATTATGAAATAAAGATATACACAGGCTCAAAGTTCAAATAAATTTACTTAATTTGATTTGAATGAGCAGCGTTTTCTATTTTTTAAATAAAAGTTCAATTTATATATGATATACTGACATGAAAAACATATCAATAGCAAAAATATGCGAGTTGTAAACAAAAAATTTACGAGAACATATGATGGTTTTCAATAAAATTCACTTCTTGTTTTATTTCTGTTTGCACGATGAGTTTTAGTGTTAATAAAACTGCCGTAACGTGCCAGCTTGAACGCATTGATGTAGTAATATTTCCTTATTGCTGTTTGTTCAAAGTGTCGAGCCCTTACGTCTTTTCGTGCTCCGAACGAGCATCTTTCACTCTCTTCGCCCTCAGCGCAAGCAAACTTTGGATGCGAAAACTTTTCGCGGAGGAAAACGTGTAACCGAAAGCGTGCACGAATTTCCATACGTTGCAAGTTCTTATCATTAGAATCACGTTCGATAAATGCGCGCACATTCAATGAAATTCCGCCCTCGCCATATGCGTTTTTTACATAATTTTACATTTTTCCATCGCTTTGGATTAAACATTTATTTTGATGCAAATGCGTTTCCAAGTCGCCAACCCATAAAATATTTTTAATAAACGCAGTCGTGATTCATGTTTCTGGATAACTGATGGCTCGTATGCTGCATTCGAATACTCCTTTCAGCGAACAGCTCTTGCTGAATGCATTTACTCTCTGCAATATGAATACTAAGTATGCAGTCTAAGTCTATGTAATTCATTCGTGTGACGACTTCGAGTGCTTCGTGAACCGCGCCACTCTTTTCCAGCACGTTTTCAGGAATGCCAATTTATTGAAGTGTGCTACTGTATTATTAAAATTTTATGAATTTTTCTAGCATCAAATCTAAGTTTCTTCAGTTTTATCAATAAAAAATTAATAAGAAATATTCATTAGTGAAATTTTCATGGAAATATTTTCCTAAAATTTATTGTTAATTTTAATATTTTATAGCAGTAATAAATAACATCAATAAGACTCGAATTTTTGTGCGCAAATTTAAAATTATGATCTTAACCAAACAATACATAAAAGGCACTGCCGTTAAATTTTATTTATAGCCCGAAAATTGCTTCCGGTTATTAAGCAAAATGGAAATTTTTAGCTAGATTTGCTTATATCCTGTTAATAAATCAATAACGGCGCTAAACCGGCTTATTAAAAGTATGCACGTTCATTAAAGCGACCGCCTAGTAGCAATTAGCGCCTAATACATACATACACGCGTCAGCCGCCCCCGCGATGGAAGTGTGCGTTGAGTGCTCCGGATGAAATCGGCGTGTTATTGCGCGCGTATTATTTAACCTGCCTAAGCGAAAAATGATTACGAAACATTTTGGAATAATTCGTGCGCGAAATTGGATGTTACCAGCATATAAATGTTTACATTATGAGCGCCGCTGCTGCCGTTGATAACGTGCCGCCGAGTTTTGGTCTTGGAAATTTCCTCCAAACTTTGCCACACGGCAATTTCCTGCCTCTCTCTTGTATCGCAGATATAATTTTAAACCTTCAATATTATCAAATGCTAAAACGCTAAATAGTCTTTTAAAGAATTTAATTATTAAGACTCCTTTTGAATAATTAGATTAAATAAATAAAGCATCAGGTAAATCGTCATTGGATTGTACTTAGTTGTTCTTAAACTCCGTATGTATCACTCTCGAATAGAACTGGAACAATCATTTTTTGCACATGCGTAGTATAGCGTTAACCAAACAGCTGATCGCAATGTCAATAAATTGTTGAGAACTATGAGAAATGTTAAATCTCATACGGATATTAGTTAAAGATATTCATAAATCAAAACACCTAACTCAAATCTAAACTTTATTCCAAGACTAAGTTAAACTAATCTAATGATTATCCCTTAAATTTGCATATCAATGATAACATATAACATATTGCGTCTCATTGCTTTCTCTACTCTTACCTTAAACTCTTCAGCAAATGCATATCTCGGCTGAATGATCCATTAAGCAATTTGCATTCGCTTTAGAAAGGCGATAAGTTGACTTATCAAGGTAAGAATAGTTTCGCAAAATCAATACAACCTCGTAAAATACTCTTAAATTTGCTCTTATCATTCACCAATTGTTATAGTAAAATACTAGACTATTTAGTCATTGGTCCCAAATGAATGTTTACTATACGATGTTAAGGGTTAAGTATCGAACCCCAACAGCATGCAATAATAATAACGTGACTGAGAATTGCACTCACCTTAATCTCATTGAAGCAATTCTCTGCAATCGATCCCAAAGCGTTCTATTATGGTGAAGCCAATAATCCAATCATGGTGATGGCCGGAAATCAAGTAATACTAAACCGACGTCGCTTTAGCGAATTACACTTGATTCGGAGACGAATTAGTCTCCGGATCTCCTTTTTGTATCGCGACTGGAACAACAATGAGAGGATAATTGAGCACCGAAATGAATACGCGTTGTGCGAAACGTAAACACATCATTACCCTTCTAGTCGTATACGTAATTTGCTAAACCGAGCATTTATCCGCTGTAATCCACCACACCGAATAACAAAATAAACAATTACCTCTATAGTTAAACAGAAGTGTCGACTTGCCATTGATGTTCGAGTTGAGGATTACTGAACTTCTTATTAATTAAAACTCACTAAAACACTGCACCACAAAGTGCACACACTGAAGGATAACCCAAAATCAACATAACCTCTTATTCTCCTGTTGTGCCTAAATTAGACTGAATAGAGGTTAACATAAAACGAGTGCATTGCAAACCATATATCTGAAGATTGATATTACTGCAGTCACAAAACTTGATTTAATAGTCTAATTTACGTATAAGAAATAATGTGGTAGCAAGTGGAAAACGTAAGTAAGGCGTTTTCAGTTGTGTTTCATCGTGCATTACGTGTATAAAATAATGGAAAACTTCGTTTCCTTGTTACATAATGTACAAGATGAGAGCATGGCATGCTTTTAGTAAAAGAAGATTTAATAAATTACCTACAAAAAATGAATTATTGAGTGAACATGTCTAGTAGAATTTGCAAGATGCTTTTCTTATAGCGGAAGTTGTCGACAAGAACATTTTGTTTAGTATGAAAAATGGCCTGATACCCTTGGATCCTGATGAAGTAGTTACTACGCCAGACCAGGGTCCGTACATTAAATGGGTCGACATAGAACGTGCGCACCCTTGCCCTGAATAGGTTTAAGAGCATGGCCAGCATAGGACATACTCTAATCAAGCATAAGAAGTAGTTGCAAAAGGAGCATGATCGAGCTGATGTAAATTCTATACACTGCTTCCTGTGTACTCAAGAATAATAATGTCACCGTCGATAAAGGTGAAAAATCTTGGTAATTAAAAATCTAAACAATTTTCACAATTTACCTATAGGGAATATGATTTTATCATTAATTTTTACAGGCGTTGGTGTTGAATATTGTGCGGCTGCTTTGTAATGAAAACAAAGGCATCCACCGGAAGCAAAACAGGTTAATACAAACGCATGACGGGTTTAAAGAATAAACCCATCTTTTATGCGGGAAGCTGCAAAATATTAGATTTCAAGAACATAAGGTTTCCGTTCGCACTTGCTTTGCTCTTTGTTACTAGCATGCCTGTTGAAATTAATTTGATTGAGTATGGAATTTCATATAATGCAACAAATAAATATTAGGTAAACACAAAAGCTTGTGTACTGCTTTAATTGAATTTCTACAAATATTAATTAAATTCATCCATCAAACCGGAAATGTATTAAATGGCTTACTGAACTAAAATGCTGTTTAATGAATTAATTATGAGTGTAAAGTTTCCTCGGCGACGTAGATATTAACATAATTAGAAAAACTTTTGAAAACTTTATAAAATGTGTCGCCTGCTTCATAGCAAAGTTACAAAACTATTTAAACTTTACTTCAATAATTGAAAATGAATACCTTAAGCTAATATAACGGTGCAGATAACAGGCTGTGAATTTTTTGCATTAATTAAGAAAAGTGCGCCAACTTTGAAGAAACTTTTGCAAATCCCGCGGCAACGAAAAGTTTGAACTGAAGAAAACCAGACGAGATATACCTAAACATCGACTAATTTGTACGCTTAGTAAATTAGTGATATTGTCATTTTAATTTTTGGAATCTGTCAGTCTTAACTAAAATTAATTTTCACAGCACTGTCGTTTTAGCGTCATTGTTAAATTAAAATGCAGCGTCGGTTGGGTGCATAAAAAACTATTTCGCATTAATGCAAACTTATAAAACTCTTTTAGATGGAAAATTTTCAGCGCTGCAAAGTTTCATTAAAGCTGCTTTGAAAGAATGGAATTGAGGAGTTTAATAAAACTTTGCCTGATTTGATAGTTATTAAGAAGCAGAAGAAAGCGAGGAGGAAGTTGGATGTGTTAAAGTGTTAAAGTTTCACGTTGTAAAGTTAAAGTAAAATGGAAAATGCATTCAAAAAGCATTGCAAGCAATGGCATTACAAATTGAACCTGTTTACAAATGCAATTTTTACAGGCTGTGTTCGAGATTGAAATAAGATCGAAAACTTTAAATAACTTTCAGCAGCAGCATATTTCAGCTACCGAACTTTACATATTTTAACAAGACTTTCCTTGGATTCAATCGCAAGTTTAATCACAAAGAAGATATCAGCAAATCATTAATTAAATGAGAAACTTTCTATTATATTGTATTTACTATTTTCTGTTTCATTAAATATACATGGGAGTATTATATAACTCTTGTTCCGTCTTGTTGTACTTTTATACTTTGCATACTTAATCGCATTATATCATCATAATCGTATTCATTAAAATATTTTCTTTGTGTCCATTCTGGTAAAAAGACTTTGTAGAGTTGAAAATCCATTAAATTTTCCTCTTTAGATTATTGCAAACCTTATGTGGAAGCGTGTCTGTTTTTATAGCTTGTAGATTTTCCGCAATGTATTCACTCGAGTGAGTCAGTGTGGAAAATAATGGAGTTGTAGGGACAACTTGTTTGCGTACTTGATGAGAATGAACTTCCTAACTTTGAAGCATTAAAACTGCCATTTGTTTCAATATGCTTTTCGCCTCAGAACAATGCCAGCCGGCAAAAAATAAATGACTCTTAAAGCGCATAGTCATAAAATGAATTCATTTTAAACCTCTTTTTTTTCTTGAATAATTCTTTGAGTGTTCTTCTTATCAAAATTATTTTTATTTGGTAGAAAACAAGTTACAAAGTAATAAACAAAAACAATAATATGTACATGAAAAAAGAGGAGTATGATGAATCAACACAATCGAATACAAATGGGTAGGTTTTTTTTCTTTGAGACGTGGTGAAGCAAATTGCGGCTTTTTGCAATTTTAGTAATGGTGTCCATGCGCATAGATAACGTGGGCGTTGAAGCCACCATGTTTATCAGCGGTGTACTGCACGATGCGTGTCTTGCCGTCCGGCTGCAGAAGGGTGTATTCACCCTTAACAACATCGCCGTCGCGGTGCTCGCTGGCAGACTTGATGTCATGCGTGTGCTTATCCTCCACCCCGTATTTGTACTCGTACTTTGGATGATGCTAGACGATCACAAACAACAGTCGCATTACAAACAACAGCAACAACAACCACTCCGAAACGAAATTATGTCAGCGGGCGACAGAATTTCAATTACGTGAGTACTTACGTAGGGTTCGTGATGGTGACCGTGTCCGTGTTCCTCGTGATGTCCATGCACGGGAATTACGTGGCTGTTGACCGATGCGTACGAAGATGCATGATGATGCTCACCATTGGCAATTGCCACAAATACACAAGCAATAAAGATCTGTTCGGACAAAGAATCGAGTGTGATTATTTATTAATGGCTTCTTCCTCGTTTGTAACTCACTTTCGAAATCATTGTGTGATAAATTGTGAATTTTTCTTTTCGATGTACGAGTTGAATTCGTAATTCTGTATTCAGAAGGATGTTTGTTTCTGATTGATTTGCAAGTTGGTGCAGTGGTTTAAATACTCTACTTCCCCCCGAATGCACTCAATGCTCCCCAATTGTAAGTTTTTGCGCTACATGCAACGCACATGTTGTAATACTGAAGAAAGTTAGGAATCTTCAATGTAAATGTAAATACTACATGTGTTTTAACATGTTGTATATTTTGTTAGTTTTGGTCATGTTATAATTTAGTTTTTTGATGATATAAAATTCCACCAATTTAATTAGTTTTATAATAATTTTATGAAATTTATTATGCGCATCCTAAATTTCATCAATGTTCTACGAAGTTTATTTCAGAATATTAATAACTATGTAAATTTGCATTTTAACTATGCTATCAGTATTTGCATAAAAATTGAAATATGAATTTTAAAAATTTTCCTGTATCTTTAAAGTGAAAATAGTGAAGAAAGCAAGAAAGATTAATGAGCAGTTTAACACTAAAAAAAGCAAGGAATTTGACTTAGAATTTGAAATTCAAATGAGTCAATGTTGCATAATATTATATAATTCAACATAGAGCATGTATTATTTAATTATGAATTGCGTGCAAAAAGTGCGTATATGCTTTTGTTTTTTGCATTCGGTATGAACACAAAAACTAATTGCATCGCTCAGCACATGGCGTCATGGTTAATAGAGCATGTTGTTCATGGAGTAGTAACAAATGGTATACTTTTACAACCACATGCATTAATCAGTCAACAACCAGTTGCTTTATGCATTTTACTTAAAATATGTTTTTCTACATAAATACTTTGCTCATATTAATAAAAAGAAAAAAGTTCCTGGATGGTTTATAAACTAAACATTTGATTAAATTTTAAATAGAAGATGTAGATGTCCTACATTATGTGTACAAATGATTGTAATTTGTTCAGCTTAATTAGTTTTTAATTAGTCACCTAATGTGTATAGAGATATCGATAGACTTCCGATGCTTCGTGAACCCGATGAAACTAATTACTAATTAAAGATAATTGTAGTTGCGTTCATGTGCCACAAATACCTTCGCTTTTTGCAACGCTCGCGTAAAAAATGGAACAAAATGCAATCCAAAGCCAAGAAGCATGAAGCGCATTGTAAATATTTGCACTTGATAATTACATTATGCAATTAGGTAAATTAATTTGTAATGAACAATGCAAAACAACAATTTAATAAATTATTTTAATTACTGTCAAACGCAGATGCACGGCTGCATCTAGGCATAAAATAATAACAGGTTTGGCAGTACAACTACAAATATTAATGATGATTCCAGTTCAATGTGCACAAATGCATTTACGTCGTTGTTCAACTAACACGAAAAGTGAAAGCGAGGCATAACTCTTTCCAATTCACTGATTATATCGTTAAACAATGATAAATATTCAATGTATGTATGTAATAATATTAATATTATAGTTTATAAAAACTAAACTAGAATTTTGTATTAAATACTTGCAAAGATTTTTTATTGTCTTTTCTAGAACAGAAAACAAATTGTATGTTTTTATAGATTACGAAATAGTTTTCAGATATTTTCTATATCAGATCAAAGTAATTATAAAACTAAATCTTTAGTAAAGTATATGTAAATTGTGTACATCCGATGTTTGACAATATAATAAAAGGTATTCGTTGCTATTGTGCACGACATTTGTCAACTTTGTTTACTGAATTCTTGTCTTATTTTCCATTTACAGTATAATCAAAGTTTCAACTTTCGTGTCAGGTGTACGGTTGCTTTTGAAAAGCAGACGGTAAAAGTTTGAGCGCATCCTACAACAGGTCTGGCATTCATTCGACGACAAAGAGTAAAACTGGAGCAAACTAGCCGTGAAGAAGCGATGGAAGGAAACGTGCGATGGCATCGCTCTTGCTTTTTGCGACGTTATCGAAGAAGAAGACAAAGTTTAGTACATTTCGCGAAGGGTAATAAACGGCAGCCGTGGAGCGTTGGTACTCTCGTAAAGAATCAATCGATACGCGCTGAGCGCACGTCATAGGCACCTACACGCGATGCGTAGCCATTAACGTTTTAGTAGGCGAAACCCTTTCGAACAATACTTAACGTCCGAACGCCATGACTTATTGATCTCTTCGCGCATTGTTCAAGTTTTTCTCGCCGATTCCGCATATCACGTTCGCATTCTTCGCTCCTTTGATGAAGATTGACTTGGTAATTCAAGATCCTAGAACTGGTCTTTGTTCCATCAAGTGTTCGTTTAATTAGAACACCTTTTATGTCGGAAATGATTGGTTATTTATTATGGGGAGTAATTCAATACTTATAAGTAAATACAAAAATAAAATCGTTTCGAGAGAATAAAGAGTTTCAGTTATGCAGCGTATTGATTACTTGTAGTAATGCTGATAGGTCGGATGATGGTGGACAACTGGATGGTCTGCATGTCCAGTGTAAGTGACATGTGCATTGAAACCATTGTGCTTGTCGGCGGTGTAATGGACAATCCGCGTCCGGCCGTCAGGTTGTACTACAGTGTAATGCCCCTTGACGACGTCGCCGTCGCGCTCCTCTGCCGCCGACTTTTTGTCGTGCGTGTGCGGATCCTCCACGCCATATTTGTAAACGTACTTGGGATGATGCTGTGACGTAAGAAGAAGTGGCAAAGAAGTGGTGAAAGTGTTTGCAATCGTTTCTCACGATTAACGAGACTTATAATTAAGTTTACTCACGTCTGGATAGTAATATTTGTGATGGTCATAGTGGTCGTCGCCTTCGCCGCCAGCGTGGACGTATTGCGCGGCATAATGCCCGACGTGCTAATAAAATGTTATAATTAATGATTGGTTAACAGCCCGTCGGGGAGCAATGAGGTTTTATCGGATTTTGCGAAATGAAACTCGTTCGCGAAATGAAAGCCACTTTTGGGAATTCAAAGACGAGCAACAAAAAAATACGTACGTTATAAGGGTAGTAAATGGCTTGCTCCTGATGTCCGTCGACGTGATTTGTGACCGACTGATAGGAGGTGGCGTAAGCATTGACGCAAACTGCAACCGCCGCCAAGAAAATGATCTGTAACAAGACACAATCCGATTTTCAACGACAATTCAACATGAGAGTGCACTTTGATAAGACGATTTGTAAAACAGTCTCATGTATTTTCTATTGTACCTTGCTTATCATGTTGTTTATTGATTAACTCTTTGATTAATTAAATGTAGCTTTAACTATTAAATTTATAATACTAAATCTATTATATTTGATCATCTATTTATATGAACATTTGTTCCTTCCCTACCCCAAGTTGTTAAAACGTTTCCTTTGAGTTAAATTTCTATTTTGATTTGTGCAATTCGCGCTTCCGAAGATATTCGATTGCGATTGCAAATATTTCCGTTTTACAATTGCATTATATGTGTTTACGCTTGCAATTGCCGTTGAATTGCAGTATTGCGACTAAACAATTGAAATATGTGTTGTTTACCCATGTTCTTCGTCAATAAGTAAACAGTTCAAGTTTATGATTTTATAGTAAATAATAAATATTAGAATTATATAACAAACATAAGTATGATTTTTAATTGTCAACAATTTCTGTTCAATATAATTTAGAGTAAAATAATCTCTAGATGTATTGCAATTTCCTGGAAATGATTGTTTTAATTATTTTGATTTATACGGAATCGAGTTTCCTAATTCATTTTGTGTAATTAATTAATTTGAGTATATCCAGAGTAATTTGAATAATTTATTAGAAATATAAGGCAATTTAACAATGCGTTGCAGTATAGTGAAACAAAAACAACATTTCAATGTAACATCCGTAGCAGTTTAATGATGGTGATGTGGTGCGGGATGAGCTGCATGACCAGAGTATTTAACATCGGCATTAAAGCCATTGTGTTTATCAGATGTGTAATGGACAGTACGTGTCCTGCCATCGGGTTGCACTAATGTGTAATATCCTTTGACAACATCCCCGTGGCGTTCTTCGTGCTGAGATTTCTTGTCGTGTGTATGGGGATCCTCCACGCCATATTTGTACTCGTATTTTGGATGATGCTGCAACAGTTTAAATCAAAATTTGATAGCAAATCATACACGAAACGGTTATTACATAGGGATGATGATGCTGATGATGTCCTTCACCGCCATGGTATCCAGCGTGTTGTACGTGATTATTGAACGAAGCGTAGGACGTCGCTTTGTGTGCATTCGCTGTGAATGCCACCACTGCAAGAATAGCAACGGTAACTGCAACTTTAGCGAACATTGTGGATTGTTTAAGTTGCTTGATTAACAGCGAGAGCGCAAAGGGATTATTTGATACTTGTTGTTGTTGAAGCTTGAGAGCAAACTGAGTTTCTGATGAATTCGTGAATAGGGAGTGTTCGTTTTATACCTCCTGGTTGGCTAGTTGACGTGTTCAAATACTGTGACAAAGCATCGAAACGTAATTCAATTGATTAGTGAATTGTTCACTCAACTTCTACGCGCTGTTGCAAAATATGAGGCAATAAATTCTCTGGCCAAATTTATAGCGCGTATTTCGCTTAGTAAATATTTATTTATACTTTTATATTTTATACGATAGTTTGGAAATCTTTAGTAGGTAATTTGGTTTCTTTAATATCTAAAAGTGTTGCCAAAATATTCGAAATCTGCGTGAAAATCCAAATTATTTCAGTTGAATTTTAATTCAACTCCATTCTAATTTCAACAAGTTATTGGTTATTTGCTTAAAGTGGTTTTTAGTGCTTAGGACATGTCTCGTTTATGAAATATTGTTTAGTGCTTATGAATATTAAATTTTGTGCAAGTAAGTAATCGATTATAAAATATACACGAAAGAAAGAGTTACATCATGCAATAACCAAATCATAAGCCAATATATTGTTAAGTGCACCTGACTATTACTTGATTGTACTTTATTGAAGCATATAAATATCGAACATGTGGTTCATGGAGTCAAAAGCAATTTGCCTTTTGAACAAGAACATCCAATAAATTCAATCGAATTAATTCACCCTCTTTGTGCTCCTTGCGCACTTGGTACTCAAGTTTAAAATGATGTTCAAACTAATTATCGCATCTGCACTGCTTGCTGTTACACTTGCTCATAAAGCAACATCTTATGCATCATTCAATAATCATGTAATTCATGCGGGTTATCATCATGAACATCATCCATATGTAAGTTATCTAAAAAATATGATGATTTTTATGCAAATATTTTTAATTACGATAATTTGTTTTTAGCACCATCCGAAATACGAGTACAAATATGGCGTGGAGGATCCACATACGCATGATAAAAAATCGCAACATGAGGAAGGCTATGGGGATGCTGTCAAAGGGTTTTATACGTTGGTTCAACCTGATGGTCGCGTTCGCACCGTTCATTACACTTCTGACAAACACAATGGATTCAACGCTGATGTTCAGTATTCGGGACATGCGGTTCATCCAGCCCCACATCACCATTATTAAATAATAATACAATTAGCGTGAATAATATTACATTTGTTTTTCTCGATATAAAATTTATACTATGTTTTGTTTGATTTATTCTTAATAAAATATTACGATTGGAAAGCAAATGAAAATGTTTTAATTATATAACAAGGTACAAGTTGAAATATAACCCTATGAATTAAGCGTTTATAAATTAAATATTATTGGCATCCTTATTTAACTGTGCAGGCGGAAATACTATAAAACTAAATACAATACTTTATTTTTAGTGGTGATTTCATTCTTCACTATTTCTTTGAATTTTTATTATGGGCTCAACTAGAACTAAAGGGTAAGTACGTAATCTCGGGTCTAATTTAATTTTTTATTATATTGTATATTTTAAATTTACTTTATTCGCAGAGGATTTAATAAACTTGCACATTAAATTTGGCTGTTTATATGTTAATAAAATTCGAATGAAATGCACGCGAGAGCTCACAAGGTTCAGCAGTGAATTTTCGTCTTCTATTTAAATGAATGCATGTAGAATTTAATAATATTATAAAATGAAATATAAATTTGTTATTTGAAATATTTTATTACAAAAATAAATCCTATAAAATCACATAATATAGAATCCTATAGAGTTGTAAAATGACTGATGAAGATGGAATTACTTAATGGTGATGATGCTCAGGATGAGCAGCATGTCCTGAATATTTTACTTCGGCATTAAAGCCGTTATGCTTATCAGAGGTATAATGAACAGTACGAGTCCTACCATCGGGCTGAACTAACGTATAATAACCCTTTACAATATCACCATCGCGTTCTTCATGTTGAGATTTAATATCGTGCGTATGTTTGTCTTCAACTCCATACTTGAACGAATACTTGGGATGATGCTGCAATGGAAATTCGACATTTCGAATCAATTTTATAAATTGCTAATATATTCTTACATGGGCATAATGCACTTCATGATGAGCATGGTGAATAGGTGCTTCGTGCTTTGGGGCTTCATGATGCTCTGCGTGAACGACGTGATTAGTGACTGAAGCGTAAGAAGAAGCATGATGATGTTGTGCCATTGAACAGGCAACAACAGCAGTGAAAACAAAAACTTTGTAAAACATTTTGCTGATTTGTGAATACAAAATTGAACTGTAACAATCTAATAACTAATCTCAGTTTTTATACTCAAAATTATTCCCCACTAATTCAATAAAAAATTAAGCCTTAATCATAAATATTCATTCGAATTGTATCAGTGAAATGACATAACATGACAAATTAGAAGTTGAATTTTTTATTGGGAAAGAAAAGTGCATTCACGATATTAACTTTTTTGTGTCTCGTGTTAGCGTTTGTTAACGAGTTATTACATAGTCACCTGTCAAAATTCAAACCTTAAGTATATTATCAAAAATAGATTGTGGATTTGTTAATGCCTACAACTGTGCGCTATGTAATATGATAATTTGTCTTGTTGTAAACTTCCATGACTCTCAATTCTACGCTCTATTAATCAAAGAATTAATCTCCTTCTTCATAATCAAAACAATTAGTATCTCAAAATAGATTTATTAAAGGAATGAATTATGTACAAAAGTTGATATATTATTAGGTGTAATAATATCGCTGAGCACGGTAGAATATGATAATAATAGGGATGTGATAGATAATGGTAATATGATATGATTTACAATAATGTTATTAGCGTGTTGTTAATTATCAAATCAAATGATAATTAGTAATGATGAGAGTATTGGACATCAGCTTTGAAACCATTATGCTTATCAGCGGTGTAATGAACAATGCGAATTTTGCCATCAGGTTGGACTACACTGTAATATCCCTTAACAACATCCCCATCGCGCTCCTCCTCCGCTGATTTCATATCGTGGGTGTGCGGATCATCGACACCGTATTTGTATTCGTATTTTGGATGATGCTGTAATTAATTAGATCACATCCAACAATAATAATGGTTTCAATTCACAATAAGATTCGCTTACGCTTGGATAATGTTCCTCGTGATGGTAATGACCATGCTCATTACTATCTGCCTCATTATGATGGTAGCTATGTTCCACATGATTGTTATAAGAATGGTACGAGGAAGCATGATGATCGGCGAACGCACAAGCTAAGATCGTTGCAACTACAATGTACTTGAACATGTTGATATTGTTTGACTAGTGTTTGTTATGCTGGTACTACACTTGTATTACTGTTTGTTGTGGAAGATGTTGTGTGGTTTTGAGCTTCTTTGCTTCACAATTTATACAATGCAAGAAAATCCCCATTCCTAACCATTGTTATATGAACACAATGTAATTATTATTAAATAAAATTAATATTGCGTATTTGCATGTAAAAAATGGTACTACTAGTACTCAACACATTTGTTTCATTACACATTTGTACAGTGGTAATTCGAGTAAGTATTGTGGAAAAAGAGAGAATAGAAGTAGATTGTGAGTAGGTTAGTAATAAAAATTTAATGCGTGCATGAATCTATTAAATCACTCTAATTTGCATTATTACGTTGTGCAAAAGTGTAAGAATTTGTACAAGGAATGCGGTAATGAATTCATTAAAGTGATCACTGAATATGCACAGCAACATTAAATGCTCCAATAAGTCCAATAAATATTTGACTTACACTTTTTATTTATCTCTATTTCGATTTTGATTAACGATTACGTCAAAGTAATGTGCGGTAATTGATTATTAGAGTATTTAATTAAATAAAATGCAATAAGGATAAAAGTATTAAAGTAAGTAAGTAATCAAAACGATGTGTTATTATGAAATATTGCATTGAATTTAAATATTTTAACATTTATTTCATCAAATAAATTACTTTTTATAACTTTATTTGCTCTTGTTGGCCGCTTTGATTCAGATTTTGTAATTATCCTTTGAATTGGTATTTATTTTATTTAATATTTATTAAAATAATCTGATTGAGGTTTCCTATGTTATTGATGAAATATTAATCAAATTAATCGGCTTAAACTTTATATAACAAAGTTTGTAATTTGATAAAACTTTAATTAAAATTAGTTTATGTTTTACAATTTGGATATAAGTGATGACTTTGCTGCTGACGTATTGTGCTGGAGGACATTTTCAGTGATAAATGTACTCAACCTGATGGTCGTGTGAAGCACGAGAAAGGACATGAGGCTGGCTGACCCATCGATCAGGCGATAATCGAAAGTGTAGTCGAAGGTTTCAAGAAGGGTGGAAATTTACGAGGCGCAATTTGGCGGTTTTGCGTGCTGGCTCATCGGAGCGAAAGCGTGTTTGGTGGTTGTATCAATTTTCGTTCGTGGTGGCACGCAAGCAAAGCCCTGTAATCTCCAATGCTTTATTCTTTTTAAATCATCCCTTCAATAGGTCCTCACTGTTTTCACGTACTATGTTTAGCAACTGGTTGATGGACGTAATAATTTTAAACTCTTTTTGAAATTGTATTGATTGATATATTTTTAGTCGTTGAATGTTGAGTCATTACATAATTCATCTGAAAATGTTGGTTATTAATATTTATGTCTAAAATTAATAGTCTTGTTTAATTGAATATTCATTAGATTAATGAAGTTTAAAGACAATAATTTACCACATCACTGCTTCAATTAAAATAATACAATCTAAAATTGAAGTATAAAAGATTAGCGACACTTTGGAGTTCTATTCATATTTGATTAAACATTCAAGTTGTGCTATAGATCAAGTAAATAAGTCTGTCAACATGTTGTTTAAGGGTTTAATAATTGCATCGATCGCGTTATGCGTTTTCGGGCAAGAAAAACATCATCATGCTACTTCTTACGCGTCCGTCAGTAATCATGTTGATGTTGAGCACGAGACCCATCACAAATCAGTTGAGCATGGAGGAAAACACGAGGAGCATTACCCGCATGTAATACAACATAAATCATTTGTATTGACATTGATTAATATTTGAAAAATGTTATTTTCATGAATTCAGCATCATCCGAAGTATTCGTTCAAATATGGCGTGGAAGACAAACACACACATGACATCAAGTCCCAGCAGGAGGAGCGCGATGGCGATGTGGTCAAAGGATATTACACCTTGGTCCAACCCGACGGCAGGACGCGCACTGTTCATTACACGAGCGATAAGCACAGTGGCTTCAATGCTGACGTTAAATATTCCGGTCATGCTGACCATCCACAAATTCATCATGCTCATCACTAAATTGAGAGATGTACGGATTCATTAATTATTTTTTTGACGTATTTATCTCTCATGTTTGTTAAGTACTTTTTATTTTATATCCTATCATTTAGCTAATTAAATAAATTAATATTTTTTAATCCACTTGGATTTAAAGAGATTATTACCTACATATTTATTCTCTTCATACAAAAGTTATTTATTATGAATTGCAATGTCACGTTAGTTTTATACATTTAAATTGTGTTAAACCGTTAGCAATTTATGACTAACTATTTCGGATTATTTTATGGCAGATAAATACTAAATTGGCCATGTAGTTCATAATGGATGCAATCCAATTTTACGTGGTCTATTTTATACAGTTCCATTATTTATATTTTTGCCTGAAATAAAGTTTAAAAATTAAATAAAAGATGAATCGGCTGGGAAATGAAAAATAAACTAAATTATGTCAAAAAATAATTTGTTTGTCAAGCCCTAGATGTAATGGAATAATCACATTTAACTTTACGTTATTGAATCTATTTTACTAACCCGTCTTTCTTGTGTTTCTATAGTAATTTCAAATGAACCCGTTAATTTAAAATAAGTATTTATGTACTTATTACTACTTTGATTTCTCCAAAATTATAACGTAGCGAACCATCTACTTATGAAGTTTGCTTACAAAAAGAATTGAAAACTTTACAAGATAAAAACATTTATTAGAAAAATAAAGAATATCTTACAAGGAGTTAAATATAAGCACAGCATTTTATAGGGAAATCAGCAAATTTATATCACTTAATGATGATGAACTTCTGGATGATCAGCATGACCAGAATATTTAACGTCGGCATTGAATCCACTGTGCTTATCTGAAGTGTAATGAACAGTACGAATTCTGCCATCGGGCTGAACCAAAGTGTAATATCCTTTCACTACATCACCATCGCGCTCTTCGTGTTGGGATTTGATGTCGTGAGTGTGAAGATCCTCAACTCCGTATTTGTAATCATATTTTGGATGATGCTGCAGAGTAATAAAATTAATAAAACTTGATAAAATTCGCCCGAATTCAGAATATTACATGGGGATAGTGTTCCTCGTGATGTTCGTGATGTTCAGGAGCGTGGTGATGTTCAACGTGATCCACGTGGTTGCTGACTGATGCGTACGAAGTGGCATGATGATGATGGTCCTGGCTTAAGGCACAAGCCACCACTGCTGCAAGGACTACGATTTTGGCGAACATTTTGTTATTTGGTTTGGTATGTGACTGCTATGAAAGTCAATTGACGACTGTGATTTCGGTAAGTTTTTTGTTTCAATTTATAGCAACGATATATGTTGACCACTTCCATACATCGATTTCGCCCATTATTATCCTGCTAATCTACATACCCATGTTACGCAATTAATTCTTTTCCTTCTACTACTCATTAACAGTTTTTAACGGCTGCTTAACGTTTTGTACACACCATTTCTCGATGTGAAACTCGTTTTTACTTGCATTAAATCAACCAAGCATAAAATGAGGATTAAATCCATTTAATCTAATTCAACCAAATTAAGTAGATGTATACATACTTACATCAAGTATTAAAAAAATAAAATCCAATGAGACTACGCATTTGTACTTGTCACTGTGTTCCGATTTCAGCTGCGTAACGTAACAATTCTTAGATAATTGTCGCGTTTTTATAGCAGATATGTACATATGATTTCATGCTCTTAAAGGCGGGCGCCGTATGTTGTGCGGAACTAATAAAGACATTACCAAAAACCAAAGCCAAGTGAATGTTCATCTAAACCAATAGTCATATCGATCAACATGTGTCTCTTTACTTTTACTTTTCTGTTATACTTTTTCTCCGTAAGTATATTATTCGATCTTTATAAAATGGATTTGTAATTGCTTAACGAATTGTACAACAAAAGTAAAGGTGCTGACGGATGAAAATAAAAACGTAATTGATTAAGGTAAATTAAAATTACAAATAATCAATTTTACGTAATTGCATTGAGAAATACAAGTGGTAGTAAATTGAAAGGAATTATTCAATTGCGTATTTATTTTTATTGAAATTAGTTAAGAGGCATAAAATGTAAGCATATTTCATAGAAATTACTTAAATTTGGTTACAATTTAAAACATTAAATTACTTTTAAAATGTAATAGTTTGTAATATGCACTTTAATAACGTAAAGGTACATCCTAATTAATTTCCATCCCCTCGCCACTATATGTGGTGATTTATATTCTGTATACAGTATCCCTGTTGCTTCATGGCTCACCAAAAACTGTGTTGCTCAATAAAATTAATGGCTCGTTAGTCGTATATTCGTTCATCTTATTTTTCCACAGTATGGCATGGCTTATATTGATTGTTAAGCGGTTAAGTGCTCAATATAGTTTTATTTATTTATTATTAAAATATTATTATTTTGAAAGCATACTCTTACATATGGTTTCCTTTAAGCGACATTTACGACAGGAACTATTCTGTTCGTGTAAGGAACTGAACAGTAATAGCTATCGATAAAAATCGATTGAAAACAGTATAAATTAATCAGTAAGTAATTGTTATCACTGAGAAATTTTATTATAAAAATAGATATTTACAATCAGACAATCATAATTTATCGACAATATTTTAATGGTGGTGATGTTCGGGATGATCAGCATGACCAGAATATTTAACGTCAGCATTGAACCCAGTGTGTTTATCAGATGTGTAATGAACAGTACGAATTCTGCCATCAGGTTGGACCACGGTGTAGTAGCCCGTTACAACATCCCCATCACGTTCCTCATGTTGAGATTTAATGTCATGAGTGTGAAGATCTTCAACTCCATACTTGTAATCATATTTCGGGTGATGCTGTAACGAAAAATTGAATAATTAATCAAATTAAGTATGTACGTATTTGAAATAGATAATAATTACATGTGGGTAATGCTCTTCGTGATGATGTCCTTCATGATGTACTGGTGCTTCGTGATGTTCTACATGTTCTACGTGGTTGCTAACTGAAGCATAAGAACTCGCATGATGGTGATCATGTTGTCCCACAGCGCAAGAAATCACAGCAGCGAAAATTACAATCTTGAAAAACATCTTTAGTCTTTAAGAGGTGCTTTGGTTTAATTAATGTTGCAAGTTTGATGATCAAATTGATTATGTTTTACTCCCGACTGAATCGCTTTTTTATATGCGCTTCCCCTTCTCTCTGCACATTTAATAAACAATTAAATAGCTATTTAAAATACGCGTCTTTAATTTGATTAAAATAAGTTGTGTAACACTCATTTCGGTGTTTTATTATGAGTGGTCGGCCACTTGCACTGTTTTCGTAAGCTTTCCTTCCGCATTTGTTAACCAAATTTATTCGATCCTACAAGTTCTTGCACACAATACATGCCGTAGAATTTATTTATGTAATTAGCGTAAATTCATTATCACCGAACGCATTCCAAATTCCATTTGTTAGCTTAACTAATTGCATAATTTATTAATTAACGTTTTTTATTTAATTGCATTGATTTCGTTAAGCCACGATTTATTCAAAATATTGAGGATCTATAGAAGTAATGCGTAAAATAGGTTTATAATAATGTTAAGTTAATTTAGGCAATTATTACGTAAATCGATTACAAATTTAGATTTGAGTAAAATACTAATTGGTTTATTTAAATTTCTGCATTACAAACAAAGGAATTGTCTTTAATACAATTACTATATTTTCCGGACTACAGCATATGATTTGTTTACCTGGAAAATTGGGATTACATTTTGGATTCTGGTGCGAACGTTGTCTCATCATCTAAACAGTAAACTTAAACCTTCTATAAATGTGTCTTACAAATAGGGTCAACATGATGGTACATACTACTTTACCTATACTTTTTGATTAGAACTGAATATTTCCAGCATGAGTAATGTTAACAATAAATAAAAATTATCTTTAAAATCGATTATTCTCAAATTCAGTATAAATTTGGGGTTTTCGTTATGTGCGTAACCCGATAATTAGGTTTTTCTTGAAATCATTTAACATACATCTAACCCAATAGTCATATCGATAAACATGTGTCGTTTTACTTTTACTTTTCTGTTATACTTTTTCTCCGCAAGTGTATTATACGGTCTTAATAAAATGGTATATCATAGGTATATTAAATTAATCTTTAAACCATATTTATTTCATAAATAAACTAGGTGTTTAAATACATTTGATTGACGTCTTAATAAAAGATTTAATCATTAGCAAAACAGGTTTAATTTAAAAAATATATCTTCTAATGAATCGCATTCCAATAAACCGCATTCGATCAGCAATTTAAATCCGAAAGCGCACTTTATTTAGTGGTATTTAGCATGAATTGTATTTGGAATATTTATTTATTTTCATTCGGTTCGGCATTTGTTGGTTGAGATAATATGTACCTAAACGAATCAATAATCATTTAACATCAACTACATATCATATTCATGGTAAATGAATTTTATTAGAAAAATATTTAATCTATAAATGAATCACATTGAATTATAAATGTCGAATTTCACACGATTTAAACAATGACTGAGTACAGAATTATTTATTGGTGGTGGTACTCGGGATGATCAGCATGTCCTGAATATTTAACATCCGCATTAAATCCACTGTGCTTATCAGCGGTGTAGTGAACAGTACGTGTTCTACCGTCAGGTTGAACTAAAGTGTAGTATCCCTTGACAACATCCCCATCGCGTTCTTCGTGTTGGGACTTGATATCATGGGTGTGTTTGTCCTCGACGCCATATTTGAATGAATATTTTGGATGATGCTATAATATAAAAATATTCGTATAATGAATCCTGCTGAATTATTAACTGCAAATTCTCTTACATGTGGATAGTGCTCCTCATGATGGGCATGATGTACAGGTGCTTCGTGATGAACTGGAGCTTCATGATGACCATGAACTACGTGATTACTGACTGAAGCATAAGATGTTGCATGATGATGTTGGGCCACTGAAAGGGCAACCACTGAAGAAATAAGTAACACTTTGAAGAACATTGTTGGTTGTTGGGTAGATTGTGTTTTTGCTGGACAACTGCAAAGTAGACAATGATTTGAGTTTGATAGACGTGTGTTTTTATACTAAACAAATTCCCCTCTAAATTCAGATTGAGTTGTGTTTAAGCTTATTTGCGTTACATTATGTGTCAGAGAATGTGGATCAAAAAATATAGGTATACAAATAGCTGAAATACTATTTCAATGCCTCATTTAAATATTGTTATTTAATATTGATTAGTTAATTCCAAATATTATAAAAGTAGCACTACCACATAATTTAATTAGTACGTGATACTTATAAATTCTGCTGTGACATAATTAACTTGCTGATTATTTCATTCGAGTTTTAAAAATTTTGTGTAATAACGTGACAGTAAATTATCAAATAAGACGTGATCAGACTAGCAATAAATTATTCTACTAGCTACTAAAACATGTTTATATTTTAAAATTAAATCAAATGTGTAGTAAAAGCGTGGTTACTTATAGGTTAATACTTTATTTTATACATCTTTTATATCCGGAAATAGGGTTTTTTTAAGGCAATATTACTTATATTAGAGAACTAGTAACATATTATAAGCGAGTTTTATATATTACCCAATATATTTTCTATTAAATGCTTTTAGTAGCGACAACAACAATATAAAAAGTAATAGGTTTCATCTTAATTTTTCAATCTTAAGATTTCTAAGGCAGTAGTAATAATAAATCTAACATCTTAAAACGTTAACGTAAATTCATTTAATCCTGTATGGTTTGCATGAATCTCCGTTTATGATAACCACTTCCATTCTAAATTTAGAATTAACGTTTATAATGCAAGTTCATAGGTAATACTAAATTTAACATTTTAAATTGCTAAGCAAAATTTGGACAAAAATTCCTAGTTTGTAAAAATACTTCCACATTCTTGATATAGCATTTAAAGGAAAATTAAGAAAATAAAATTTGAAAATATTTGAAAATCATTTTATTAGAAAAATAATGTAAATTTTAAATTACTTTATAAACAAATCATATTAATATTAAAGCAAACATAATTTAATGATGATGAGGTTGGGGATGATCAGCATGTCCAGAATATTTGACATCAGCATTGAATCCACTGTGCTTATCAGCGGTATAATGAACGGTACGAGTCCTGCCGTCAGGTTGGACCAAAGTGTAATAACCTTTGACAACATCACCATCGCGTTCTTCGTGCTGGGATTTAATGTCGTGGGTGTGTTTATCTTCAACTCCATATTTGAATGAATACTTTGGATGATGCTGTAATTAGACGAACAAAATCATTCTTCGGTAATTATACGAATTGATCAAAGGATCGCATTTTTTACATGTGGATAATGCTCCTCATGGTGAGCATGATGCTGAACAGGTGCTTGATGATGAACTGGAGCTTCGTGATGAGCATGAACTACATGATTGCTAACCGAAGCGTAGGACGAAGCATGGTGGTGTTGAGCCAGCGATAAAGCCACCACCGACGCAAAAACTACAACTTTGAAAAACATTTTTCTGTTTAGCCGTTTGCTGATTACTAAGCGAACTGCAACGTAGATAATGAGTTCAAGTTTTTGCGTTTGCTTTTATATGTTCATTAATCACCACTTCCAAAATTCCAAGTTGTGATATAATACTGCGATAATTCCGATCAAATATTGATATCCCAAATATAATATGGAAATAAATTGAAAGTATTTTATTCAGATTGATTAGTGTAACACCGAATGTAGAGTAACAACTACTTAATTTTTATTACTCATTTTAATTGTACAATCAACTTTTGCGTAAATATCACTATCGTAAATTGAAATCTGCATTTACTTTTTGAAATTGGTATCATGCAGTTAATCAATTAGATTTTAAATGTAAAACATCTATGAAGTAAATGGACTACACAATTTTTAATTTTAAGCTATTGAATACATTGTAATTAAGCCATAATTAATGAATATGTAGGTACTTATGCTATTATAATAGGTAAAGAAAGAACCAATTTATGTAAAATTATTTATGAATTTCATTTACGTAGTGGAGTAATTAAAATTGAAGAATGTATTTAAAGTAATAGGTAGTAATGCTCAACACATAATATAATATTCTTAAGTGTTGCTTAAAATATTGATACAAAAAGCTTGGTGTGAACATCGATAATTTATTTATTGCCATCATCATGTTGCATTCGTAAAATATGTTTCAAAAATATTTGTACGTCATAGATAGAGTTTGCTGTTTAAAATTTAATAAATCGTGTGGAGATTAACCTGCATACAACTAAACCAGACGTGTATGCACATGTTGCTAGGTGGAACATAACATTGTTTACATCCTCAACACATGTTTAAATACATGGAGAATATATTGTAAAATTACAGTCAGATATTGTTTGCTATGATCATGCTCGTAAGATGCAGAACATTAAATAACAGTTTTAATTAATGCTACCTTATAAATTGGACACAGCAATTAAAATTATATGCGGAAATGATGATACGACTAGGGGAATACAGCAAATTGAGTACTAGCGCAATTAAGTACTGTCTGCGTGACACTTAATCCCTATGACGTAGCTATTTTGCAAAACACATCTCCACATGGAAGATGTTACAATTTTAGTGCTTGGTTAACTTCAGTAGAGTGATGTTGGTTCTGATTGTGAGGTGTAGGTGAAGTGGATATTAATAGTCCTATTTCCTGGATTAAAAATGACAAAAGGTATGTGAAAATTTGGTACACGTATTGGAAACATTCTTTTTTATTATAAAAATATATTTATGTAACAATCATAACAATGTGGCAAAACACTATTTAATGATGCTTAGGATGATCAGCATGACCGGAATATTTAACATCCGCGTTGAATCCATTGTGCTTATCAGCAGTATAATGAACGGTACGAATTCTGCCATCAGGTTGAACCAATGTGTAATAACCTTTTACAACATCACCGTCACGTTCTTCATGTTGCGATTTGATATCATGGGTGTGCTTATCTTCTACGCCATACTTGAATGAATATTTCGGATGGTGCTGCAATGCAATCGTTATAAAACAGAGATAATTAATATCTTAGATAGGTGTATTTACATGAGGGTAATGTTCTTCATGATGCACAGGGGCGGCTTCCTTATGCTTTGGTTCTTCATGATGTTTTGGTGCTTCATGATGAGGTTCAACGTGAATCACATGATTGGTGACAGAAGCGTATGAAGAAGCGTGATGATGTTGTGCCCATGAGCAGGCAATGACTGCAGTAATGACTAGTACTTTGAAGAACATGTTGAATTAATTTGCTTCGTTGTCTCTGAGATGCAAGGAAACGAATGATGCCTGGTTGATAGGTGCTCGAATTTATACTTCCTAAATTGTATACTTCCATCTATCTAACTAGCTATTATTTTGAGCATATGATATAATACTACGTTCACTGTTAAAATAGTGATAGTTGATTTGACATAATGAAATTAATTACCTACTTTTAGATTTATTACAAGACGTGTTTGACACTTTTCGCCCTTCATTCTAGTAACTAAAATTAATTAACTATACGCTTGTGGCTTATTAGTGGTATGAAATGCGACCTAGGTACATATAATAGTTTAGAAATGAATACATAACCTACTACATTATCAGAATTAGAGCAATAGGTAAAGTAATAGTCACTTATCTGTCGTACGATAAATGATTTCCAATTTAGTTTCAGCTTTGTCCTCTACTTCCGGTATAATAATTACATCAATGTTTTTTTCAGAGTTGTAAGCAAGCATAAAAGATATTACTCCGAACAAAGTAATATGTAATAAGTAGATGAGTTATAGTTATTTTTTGTAAATATTTTATTGAAAACTCGTGGCACATATTAATGTATATTCGTGTTAAAAAATCAATAAAATGCCAATAATTGCGTTCCACCTGAAACTAATTCTCAGTTTCGGTTTGTCTCATATGAAAAATTTCACATCATAATTTAAACTCATATAAGTAAAATTTATTATAAAGTGGGTTTATAAAACAATGAGTGCATAATAAAAATTAAATATTAATACTTATTATATTAAGTGGAATAATAAAATATTTTGTTTTAGATAGCATTCATAAAACAACAGGATATCAATTACATGTTGTGCTGTCTATCTTATCGCTAAACACTCCACTAATGGAGAAAATAATGAAATAATAACAATAAATTTGCTTAATTTATTTATTTTATATCAAAAATAGAGTTTGTAATATTATAATGAGTATAACAATCGTATCAATTAATGATGAGGATGATCAGCATGACCAGAGTATTTCACATCAGCATTGAATCCATTATGCTTATCAGCGGTGTAATGGACAGTACGGATCCTGCCGTCAGGTTGGACCAATGTGTAATATCCTTTGACTACATCTCCGTGACGTTCTTCTTGCTGGCTCTTGATATCGTGCGTGTGTTTGTCCTCCACGCCGTATTTGAAGTCGTACTTTGGATGATGCTATGGAACGAAACATACAGAACATTAGTAAATGGTTGAAAGTAATCTAGTCTTCTGGTATGATTACGTATGGATGATGTTTATCGTCATGAATGTAGCCGGCGTGCTCCACATGATTGTTGAACGAAGCATAGGAAGTAGCGTGATGGTGGTGTTGCGCCAATGCGCAAGCAATCACTGAGGCGAGGACCAAGACTTTGAAGTACATTTTTGTGCCGTTGATTGGGTTTTTGTTTGCTTTCGTGAGCTACTTGATGATCGCAAAGCGAGTGTTTGTGATTGATAGAATGATCGATATTTTATGCTATTTATATACAAGTAGCAAATTCATTCACTTCCACTTCCAATGCCGTTTGTGTTCAAATTTATTCGCTTGCATTGTGATGTAATTGTCAAGTGTTACAAGCAACAGCAAGATAACTTAATCTCTTGAGACTTTCAGTTTCGACTCCTACGTCTGCGTCTAATTTTATATTTGGGCTAATATTATTCCCAAATATCTGTTTGGGACTTCAAAGTTTACGTAATAGATGTACTAATTTCATTAATTTTAAGAGTAGAGTAGATGCCAAAAACTATCTAAAAATAAGCTCTTAATATTTATCATATGCATCCAATGTAGACAAACTTATTATAAGTCTGTCATGTTTATCAACATGCTAAGTGAAAGAAAGTGATTTTAGTAATCCGAAAATTATTTCGGCTAAGTAAAAAGCGTATTTTTACGTGTTGTACAAATTGCTTTACATTCTATGATGTTCAAATATTTAAAACATCGAGTAAAACTTGCAAATTTGCAAACATTTTTAGTGAATGTTGTAAACATCCAGTTCGCCAAGTTGCACGAGCATAACCAGTGAATATTTTAAAATAAATTTGCTTGGAAAAAAATTGGTAAACATCAAAGAAAGTCAGGTGTTTTTAAAATATTTATGCTCCTTTCATTCTTCATGTTCGCATAAATATTTTAGTACCAGTTGTGTGCTCGTTTCATGTATAACATGCAGGTAATTGAAAAATACGAGAAATATAAAGGCAATAATATTAAATTAACGAAAAAAGTATCTATGAGCTACTAATTTACAAAGGTTATATAACGTGGTGATTGAATTTTAAATATTATTAGGCTTTCTTTCACCTCCTTCGCTTGATGATACTAATAAGTATAACACGAATGTGTTAAGGCACGAGTCAAGTTTCCATTTCACTTCTGGTCTGGTCGCAGTTGTTTTGAACGACATACCAGGCGTGTTTAATGTTGCAGAAACTCGATCAAGTTCAATAATCTTGATAATTATGCGCCTAACAACATTAGACTCAACTTGGTTCGCGTTACATACTTCAAGTAGTCACCTGCGCTATTTATGCATTCACACTAGACGAGAACTTGTCAATAATGTGTTATGTTTTTTGATTGTAATTGTCAATTACATAATAATGAAAAGAAGTATGCAATTAGAATGTTTCGAGCCTAATAAATTGGCTACAATCCATTAATTAGTCCATGATTTGGTATTCGAAAAAGCAATAGATTGATGTAACTTGGAACGTATTTTATTAATATTTCAATATCAACAACAAATTTCAATTGCAACAATTAGGATATTTAGAAATTGTTTGAGAGACGGCTGTATTCTTCGGCAAGACGATCCAAAGCTTGTTTGTGAGCGGCGAAGTGCTCGGCCTTGGCGGCTTCCAACTCAGCGGTGTTATCGATGATGGGGCGGCTGGATTGTTGATGTTGGACGAATTGTGGCACTTGGAAGTGTTGCTCGGTTGGCACGTGGAAGGCTGGTTGAGATGGCACGAAAACAACTTCTTGGTGCTCTTCCTTGAGTGGTGGCAAGATAGCGCGTTCACGTTCGACGATGGCCAAATGATGAGCGCGGGCGGCAGCTACTTCTGGGGTTTCTTGGACTTGAGTTGGCACATCACCGCTGGCAACGAATCCGGCATTTGGGGCGGCAACGTAGGTGACCTTGTGAAGGACGCCTTCCTTATCATGGTAGCTGTATGAGCCGACTACTTTGCCATCTTGGAAACCTTCTTCGTCGCGTTGAGAGTCACTAGTCGCATAGCGCAAGTTGTAGTTGCCCAAAGTGTCTTGGCTGAGGGAGACTCCTTGTTGAGCTGGGGCGGCAAGGCCAAGGGCCAGGATGGCAGAGAAGACAATCTATTTATAAGAATCAGCAAGTTGTTATTATTCTTCCAGACTAAAAAAATAATTGTTGTTTTAAACTTACCAAGGTGTTCATTGTTGATTTGTTTTGGGTTGCTGTTGATTGCTAAGCAAAGAACAAAAGGTATTTGATGATTTGACCTACGAAAATTTTTGTATTTATAGTTGAAAAAATCGATTGTGATATTAATAGCCCATCACGTGATTGTCATTTAGAATGATGGTCGAAAGTACTACGGCACGTTCTTCAAAGTGATTGTAATTACTTTTTACATTTAGTCTAATTACTTTATTTTGGAAATGTTTGTTTATAATTTATTCATAACTGTTGCCAACGCTTCAACACTATAAATTCGGCACGATAAGTTAAATAAATATTCCGCGCTACAAAATATTCTAGATAAAATTCGGCCAAAGGTTTATGGAAAAATATTTATAAGTTTTATATTTTTATTAGGAAAAAGCATTCAAGACAAATAACATATTTCATCTACATAACACAACAAGAGTTTAATTTAAAATTCAATAGTGATGTCCATGATGCGCTTGGGGATGAGTAGCATGACCTGAATATTTGACATCAGCGTTGAATCCATTATGCTTATCAGAGGTGTAATGTACAGTTCTGGTCCTGCCATCAGGTTGAACTAAAGTGTAATAACCTTTGACCACATCTCCATGTCGTTCTTCATGCTGAGATTTTTTGTCATGTGTGTGAGGATCCTCAACGCCATATTTGTATTCATATTTGGGATGATGCTATAAATGATGCATTAATTTTATATTCAATTTAAAATATCACTTAGTTAACTTACATATGGTTCTTTATGATGCCCATGCTCGCCACCATGATATCCGGCATGCACCACATGGTTGTTAAATGATGCAAAAGAGGTTGCATGATGGTCAGCGAGAGCGCAAACTGCGACAGCAGCGAGAAGAAATACTTTGATAAACATTTTTAATTATATTGAATATTTTAGCACGTTTGCTTGAAGCTGATTGTGTTTGAATAACTGCGAGTGAGTTTATGATGCAGCATTAATCGAACTCTTTTGCTTTTATACCGATTCTTCACCGACTGCCCGCAATTACAGTGGCGTTTTTTGATCAATAAAAAGTGCGTAATGCCGATAAGCGTAACAATAATCTACCTCTTCGTCTTTTGTTTCTAAAAGCTGCAGCTTACATCGAGAATATTTCTGCAATCCTGCTGGTGAGTGAGCTGTTAGCGTACTTTCAAGTCTCGCGAGATTATGCAAGGAAGTAAACGGCGTTTGTTAGTTCTTGGGCGCTTCGTTTTGTTCCATTCTAATAATTACATGTCACATTGTAACATAATATCAATAATGCAATATTGAATCAAGTAAATATCAAAAAATGCTCAATCAATCTGGTGTGTCAATCAAATGCTTAACTCACTTGGCTAATCTCGGTATGCAAATTAATTATTGCTGCAATTATTTTATGTCGAATTTCATTATTCGTTAAGTCATGCCACTTACCAAATTTGAAAGATTCAAATAATTATTTATTTCTAGATTACTAAATGGACTTATTTAAATAAATTGTACGCATAAAGTATCAAGTGAATAAAATGCAACTTGGTATTTGTAATATTTCTGCGTGAAGTAATTTCGTGCGAAACTATTTCACTGCAACTGACTGAACATCCTTCAACTGGATGATATTATGCAATTTGCGTAATTTACGGATTCAATTAACGCGAAATTCGAGTAACTTATGAACTGAAACTTGCCGCTGCGCTGCTCACTCATGCATACGTCGTAACGACGAATGGATGCAACTTTCAAATACGAATATTCGTCCATTTACATTTTCCGTTTTACCCCAAATTCGCAAAAGTTTTTTCATTGGCACACACAATTTTTGCTTAATAAATGGATGCCGCGTTCCGCCTGCCAAGAGAAGCGAACGCGCCGGAAGAAAAATGAATCATAATGAAAATATAAGCGAAGAGCCGGAAGAAATCTGGCGCACGCAGCAGCTCCAACTCCAAACGAATTCCGCGCTGTGTATTGAATGGATTGAATGCGCAGAGTACGAACATCATCGGGGGATGAAGAAACTCCGTGCTACCGTAATTGATTCGCCGTTTATATGCACTGATGGAGATTCTTTTAGCGATGATGAAATGAGATAAAATACGATGAGTAACATGTGAAAACGGACAGGGCTTAATGTTTGCATGCTTGAAATAAATATGCGATTCGGGGAAAGAGAAAAAGGAAATTGAGCTTGAATAAATCAAGTTACCGAAATAATTAAACCACTCATTAAGTCAAGTTAAATAAACGTAAAATTTATAATGGAATTTCAAACAGTTAGCAACCTTAAAAAAACCAAATAAAAATCGCATCGTAGTTCACGTCGTAACTCCATTAAAAGTCAAATTATTTCATGAATGTTACGTGTGTATGAATCAAATTGTTTTGTAATGTGAAAAGTTGAATGCATATTTTACGTAACCTACACGGGGGAGCGATATTTATTGAATAAGGCTATAAATTGTGCGGAAGGGTACGACGCATACTGAAAACTTTGTGGCGGTCGCCCACGCGCCAGCTCGAAAACAACAGACGCTCAACGTACGTTTTGAAGCCTTGAAAATATGGTAAGCACGAAGATCACTGATAGAATAACGCTGAAAAAATGCAGTTTATGCATCGCATCGTCAACGAGTGCTGGTGTATGCTTGTACACAGCAATTGCTAGCTAAACTACACAGGCAGCTAGCGCTTCCAAAGCGTTTCGTTAGCGTGGCGAAATAATTTCACGTGCCTCTCTCGCGCGCTCCGGAGATATCGAGCGACCCAGAAACCTATATAAAACACCCATTGAAAATGCTGCCTCCCAAAGTCGCCGTCTCCCTTGTGCACGTGGTCGGGCGGCTTTGAGCGCGTATATTTCATGTTGAGAGCGAAAGCGTCTCGTGGCCACCACTTTTATCGCATTTGAGTGTTACCTTGCATTATTTTATGGCGCTCAAAAGTGGAATTCAGCTTTTGCAAAATTCAAAAATGCACACCGCAAAAATTTTCACAAGCGAATAAATTCCCCCCCTTGAAAGTACACAAGGAACACAAACGTGAAAAACCTATTCATATTTAATTTTGCGCATTACGAACAGATTAATATTTATTATCGCACATTCTTTGTGCATTTGTGACAGCGCGTGAAAACGTTGAGCAAACAGAATATTTCAAAATAAATTTCGCGTTGAAAAGCTTGCCAAATGAGAAATGAAGCAAACGTTTCTTAACGATCCACTCGCTGGAATAAAGTTATTTATGCTGAATTGTGCTGAATTCAGCCGTCAAGTTGCCGCGCGAAGATTCATCATCCATTACCTTCGCGTTGTCGCCGTGTAATATTCCATTAACGATGTTCAATGCGCGAAAAACATTCTATAACAAACAAAATCGCTTTCAGTCAGTTGGCCAACTCGAACGTGCGCACGCTTGCATAGAGACATTCAAGGGTATTTCCTAATTAGTTTCAGTTTCCTGGAGTTTCTTGCAGCCGCACCGAAGCAGTTCGCTGATGTTACGCTCATTCAATTTCAGCGCGCGAACTAATTCATTCCCACTTCTTTCTTGCTACCTAACTAACTTTATTAGTTGCGCAAAGACCAACTTTAGTCAATGCGTGGTTATATTTCCATTTCAGGCGGCAGAAGTTTTATTTCATTAATTAAATAAAAATTTATGATGTTTCAATAGCATTTCATCAATGTTGTATACGTTAAAACGACGTGTAAAGTGATGGGAAGGAGTTTATTGGAATAGAATTGACATGAAAATTGACAGAAACAATGCGAGGAAAATCGACCTTGGGTCATACAATCACACGCACACAGATGCTAAAGAGAAGTGCTTTGAGAAATCGCAAAAGAAGAAAGAAATTTGTAGGAGCGTAGTGGTATAATGAAGCAGACGCGCGCGCGACAGAGACGAATCGGTCGATATCGACGGCGGTGGCGGCGGCGGCAGCGAGTAAATAGAAATCAAGCGCGTTTTGTCTCCTATGCCTTTCTGCTGACGATGCCAGCCAGCGCGTCTCGTCAAGTCGTGCTCGAGTCGAGCTGCCGCCGACCGGGGCGCACTGCCATTCCATCGTGCGGCGGTCGCCGTCGCCGGGCAGCGCAATCAGTAGGAGCGCATGCGTCGCGCGTTGGCGGCGGCGGCGGCAACGCTCATCGTCCGTCCAGCAGCCAGTTGATGACGGTGTGGTCGCGGAAGCGGGCTGGCGTTTCGTGGCGTTTGTGCTGGTGGTGTTGGTTGCGTTCCACTGCCGCCTCACGCTTCAGTTCTTGCACTGTGGATTTTGTAAATGTCAGCACGCCGAACAGGAAATGCTTAACAGAAAATTCACCATCTCCATCCTCATCAAGAAGAAGAAGACTGTAAATATATTTCAAAGTGTGTGTTTTATCAAATTCTCATACCTCCATCATAATTTTTCATCATAATTCTTCATTTTTCCTATTCTAAATATTTACTCTTACGCGTGTATCGCGAGCAGCGAAACCACCGTCAGTTGTTTGAATCCCGCAGCTAGATAAACAACGCGAAATTAGGTTGCTGCTCAGGAACTTGTGAATTATTTACACAAACTGTTTAATAAACTGTTTATCATTTTGTACATTTTGACGCAAGGTGAAAATTTAAGCCAATATTTCGCGTTGCATGTTTTAGCGTTTTCTTTTCGAATATTCATTAACTTCGTACCTACCTGCGTAGTTAAGATAACATAATTATACATAATTTCAGAGAACGCTAACTCAAGTTTCAAACGCAATCAATTAATTATAATTTTTTTCTACTGCAAATGCATTTCTATTTAATGCATTACTGCACAAAGTTGTGCAAACTGAGTCTCTATTTATACATAAATTATCAAAGCAGCTATCAACATTCATTAGGAAAAGAATTGATAAAACACTCTATTTAATATGATAAGTTAGCAGCAAGCAAACATTTTTGTGGTCGTTGAATATACATGAATTATATAAATTTTATGGTTAGCTCATCTATTTACATTTTAAACTCCATGCTAGATTAAACTATTTATTATTAAAAAATCGAATCAATAGTTAAGTAACATACATTTCTCTAAATGTTCTAAAAGCATTTCATTAGAACAAGGTGAAACTAATAACGAGAAATGTACGTTTCGCGTTTTTTGCTTGAAATACGCATAAAATACATATTTAGAATAGCAGAGTGTCTATATAGTGTGTTCTAAAAAATGGCAAAGAAAGCAAATATGCATAGCTAATAATATTCGGTTGAATGAAAGACGATCGAAGCGTTTCTAATGCATACTCAATACGCGCGTTTGCATTTGTGGCATCTTCTCGCTACGGTGTTTTCAGTGCGCAACGTGAATGTGTCTATTTATATATTTAATTATCAACTATCAACACGCATTTATTCGTTTCAAGATTGTCATCATCAGTAGCCGACCTCCAGCGGGTTCGTGCTCGTCGTCGCGTCCAGCACAGACCATCATCATCATCATCAGAACCACCAGCAAAGCGCCAAAACCGTAGCTAGTTTTGCGGTCCGCTTTAAGTGCAACACAATGTGCGCGTGACATTCCGCATAGAATAACTTCGGACGCAGCAAATGACCGCAGATGCATAATAATAATATACGAGCATAATAAATACAGAGAGTCAGAAAGATTATTATTCGTGCACGTCGAATGACCACAGCGGAAGTGCAGCACCAAATCTAATCAATGGCTCTCCTCTAGTATTTCGTGCTCGCGCGTTCTTCCAAATCAGGCACAAACGCAGAACATTATCGGATTCAATTCGTCATCACCATCATCAGTAGCATACATATATATTCATGAGGTCGATACAAATGGAGCGCCTTTCTTGAAGTAACATTTGCGCGCTGCAAGCTATAACGATGTGTTTGTGAAAACTTTTTGCGCGGCGTTCAGTGTGCAAAAAATATTCGTATTGCGACATTTTGTGCGCGAGATTTGTGTCCTGCGGGAGTCCGGGCAAAGAACGGGGTATACCACGGAATAATAATGGGTTGCAAATTGGGCAAATTGGCGCGCGGCAGCGGCGGTACGAACGGTGGCAGCGCGTCTAAACAGGACGAACCGCCGCCGCCGGCGCCCACGGATCCGCGCCTGCCGCTCACCGCTCGTCAGAAGTACAGCATCGCCGCCTCATGGAAGGGCATCTCGCGTGCGATGGACTCCACTGGCGTCTTCATGTTCCTCAAGTAAGTTATTTCATCTCTTTTACGCCCTTGTTTGGTTTTCAACTTTTTTCGAAAGCCCATAAAAAGTACAGCAAGTAAATATTAATAATCCCCTAAGACAATACAAAGACGACGAGAATTTGCATTTAAATATGCAATTATTACGTCGTTTATTTTCCGTGGTGGAAATACGACTGTATTGCTTACATTACGCCGGGAAGAATGCGAGATTGGTTTGAAATCGCAAAAATATTTTTCGAATCCACACAATGGATTCCTGATCGAAAAATCCCACGTGAAATCCAAAATCGCGAGGCGGCTTTCTCTATTTGCGATGAACGAAAGCATTTTTCGCGTTTGCTTTTCGTGCGTACGTATCGGGAAAATACGGGCAACATGAACGAACGAACGTACCGTATTTTATCCCTTCAGGGAAGCAGGAGCATGCTTCTTGCGCCCATTTGCTTCATTCCGCGTAATCCAGCGCGCGCGTGGAGTGTTCCACTGCTCCAGTTGTCGAGGGTCGGCGACGAATTCCCTTTAAATTGGCATTCCCACGCGCTTCCCATCTTCAGTGTCTTTTCGTGTCGCACCCGTATGACTCCGGCTTGCAATTTGCGTTCGCCTCCACTTTTTGCCCGTATATTCTGTTCAACTTTATGCTTGCTTACTTCCTTAAGAGCGCGCCCTAAAAGGTAACTTGGGCGAGGGGAATTACGAGCGATTTTTTATCACAGCGACAACTGTGACTCCAGTAAAAGTTGCTGCAAATAACTGGCCATCTTGTTTTTGTTAAATAAATTAAGCAAATATTGAACTTCTGGATGAGGGGAACATTTTAATCGGATCCGAATTAAATACGCAACATGCATTTACATCAATTATTCAAATGAATAGTTAAGCAAAAGATAAATGGTGACAATTTCGTGTATTCAAATGGATTCATCCATGAGTGAGACGCTATTGTCAGTCGTTATCGAAGGGTTCTATCAGCACTTCGACGCCGGACTTGTCAAGCAGACAAACTCATTCGCCTATTCTGCATACTGAATCCATTATGAATGTTAGGTCATTAGCATTCCGAGAGAAATGGCACAATTCGAAAGGTGTGTGTATGTGTTATCTCATTGTGAGAATTCGAGCAGGCCGCGTAATAATTTTATGCTCGATGCGCCTAGTTACCAATGCATATAGGCCGCCTTGCAAATTTCAGTAACTCGAAAACATTGTTTCCACAGGATAAACAGCGCAAACGGCTGAATACGCAATGAAGTGTTTTGTGCGCACGTTTTACTTAGCATGATGCGACATCTGCGCGTGAAACTTGACACTACTCATTCCACTTGAGTGTGTATTATTAAATTTGGCTTTTCCCGCATATAATTTCCGAGAGCCGCGAGCGGCGCCAGCGGTTGCGTGCGTGTTTTGAGCGTTGGCGGTTTGTACATAAAACGCCGCGTTATCTTCCCGACATGAAAAGACATCTTCTACGAAATAAGGAAGTGCGCCGAGTGTGATGCAAAAGGTTTTTGGGTGGCTGGAACACGTGTCTCCACATCAAAAATCCATTTCACGCAAATGCGTCTTCCGCAATTCGTTTACATCCTCTCACGTAGGGTTTCGTTTTCCCTGCTCTCTGCACCATGGAGAGATGACAAGGATACATTTTGCTATTTATATCCAGTGCGTATTTTTCTTCACAGAAATATGCGCAGATTTGTACTACTCAATCAAACGATACACCACCACGGGCTAGAGTCGGTAAAATATGCGGCGGGAGGTGAAATATTGGGGGCGCCAACAAAGGGCCAATGTGCCAAAAACTGTAAACAGAAACTCGAGAAATGCGTAAAGAGAATATTAATGGTGCTGAGATTGAAATGCATTCGAAGAGCTTCTTGTTTTTATGACAGACTTTGATATCTTTATTTTTGCTGCTCTTTGGGTTCGGGCCGAGATTGAACGAGATTTTCGTAAAGTATAAAATACTAAACGCGGAATATAAAAAATGGGTTTACATTAGCAATTTGAGTGTAAAAAATGAATCAGTCCATAAACACATTTGCAGGATATTTGCTGATGTATTTCATTCGTTTCGCACCATGCTAAAAATAAGCTCGGCTGCGATGGCGCAAACATTGGGATGCTGTAAAGAAATCTAAATGTTTTGATTTATCGGTTTTAACATGATTAAATGGATGTAGTACAACGAAATTACCATAAAACATTGATCAAGTTATACGTTATTCATATAAATCAAACGTATTTGCATTTTTCTCATTTATTTTCACTATTTGTTTACTTCAAAATAGTATGATTCATGTTTGCATTTATACTTTAGAGAAAACTATTTATTACAAGTTTTATTTTTATCTCATGCAAATTTAGCGATTGCAGTTCGGTAATGTGAAGCTAAGAGATCAATAATGATGATATGCATTTCAGCAGGAAAATGTAGGAAATGGCAAATTGTGATATCGAATTCAGTCAATATTGTATACGCGCAGATAATGAATGGTGTTTAATAAAGCTGCCGGTATTTGCGACATTGCACACCATCACACAGCACCTCTGGTAACGTTTTACCTGGGTAATCATCGAAATTGTAAGCAAGTGCTTGACAAATATTGAATCAATGATGTGTGCGTGGGCCACTAAGTGATATTAAATTCATGTTTGTTTAGGATTGCAATAATACGCTAGTTGCGCTTATAAACGAGTCGTAGAATGCGTCAGTTTACTAAATCATATCCGACTTTCGGTCATTAAAATTGTAAGTGAATTTTATAATAGGTTTCTTGACATGTTCTTCAAGTATTGAGAATGTTTTGTTATTTAAGCTAAAGTACGCAGTGTTCCACAATCTTAAGGAAAATCGATGCCGTTCAGTGCACATTTAGAGTCCTTGCCAGATGGGTCATCATCCGATTTTCCTCTATAACAAGCTGAAAAAGAAAATTTTCATGTTTATGTGTTTATTTAATAGTAGTTATATTTCAGTTTAATGAAGTACCTGGGCAATCTTCTCTCAATACGCATGAAGTAGAGTTAATGACGAGACGATAAGATGCGGGTTTGCAATAACAACCTGGATTGTATGACAGATAGTAATGCATACAAAGGCCAATAAAACAATCTCCACATTCGCTGGTTATGATTACGTATATTTCATTGACGGAGCATTCATTATCTGATCTTTCAGCTCAACAAGATATATTTCATGAATTAGTTTTCACATAGATGATTAAATTATTATTATAAGAACGTCTTTTCCGTGTGTTATATTTAGTGAAAGCAATTACAACAGAAATAAATGTTTTTAAATGCATTCGTTTTGCGTAAAACGTTTTGAAAGTTTTGCAGAGGTTGCTGATTAAAACAACGACGTAAATATTACTTTTGCTTAGAGTTAGACGTATTTTATACTTGTTTGGCTAAAGTATTAAGTAGTAAATATCCTAGTTTATATAGTATACCTAATTAAAATATCTTAACGAGTATCGTGTTTATATTTTAACTAATTAAAATATCTTAACGAAGGTCCTGTTAAAGCCTTTAATACGTTGACTGTCGACATCATTGGAATTCGGGTGACACCCGAATAGATTAACGTCACCCGATAGATTAACGTCACCCGATTGTATTTGTGTTGAGGAGGTATGCCACAGTACCCCGTATAGCGTCACTCATCAGTGACCTGATGAAGATTTACCTACGAAATGATTTAGCAGTCAACGTGTTAAAGCAGTGGTCGGCAACCTGTTTGTCCTTGAGGGCGCAATACTAAATTTTAAAATCACTGAGGACGCATATTTTACAGATAATCCACAGGTAGATATAAATAGGCATTAAAAAACTGATTTTTTATAACTTTATTTTGTTAATGCTGAACTATGCACTTATTAGTCCAACGAGGGCGCATTAAAAATTGAATGAGGGCGCCATTGCCTACCCTTGTGTTAAAGGATTATTGGTTAATAATAATTGTGAGTATGTGTTGGTTTATGTACTACAAGATTATTAGTAATCAAATTCATTTATAGAAAAACATGTCGGTCCATTTTGAACTATGTAAAGATTGACGAATCATTTTTTTGTAAATGATTACATATTCTTTCTTAATAACCATGATTTAAAATTTTTCATCAATCGTCGCCAAGTGAATTGCGTACGAAAAAATTGCTTTAAATCAAATTCACTCCAAGAAAATTATTTTAGTTCCTTTAACTCAGAGAAGATTGGCAGGATCTGGCAAAATTATTCGAAACCAATTAAAGTGAGAATGCAATCAGTACCTTATTGCAGTAAATTATAAGTTACTTATATTAAATTCATATTTGTTCAGAATTGCAATAATACGCTACTTACGCCTGTAAATGAGGTGTAGAATGTTTATATTTCATTGACTCATATCTCATACACTAAAATTTTGACAACATTTTGAGTGTATTTTATAATTGGGTTTTTCACATGTTTCATAAGTATCCAATGCGTTTTATTGTTTAAGTTCAACAGCGTGTGGTTCATAATTCCAGACTGACTTTGAGGATACGTTGAGGTACACTCACCATTTAAGCTAGCTGGATCGGTTTCCGGTTTTGCTCTATCACAAACTGAAAATGATAGTCAATATTATTTATGTTGACGATAATATCCGGTTTTCCCGTACCATTGAGAAATCTTTAGCGGGCGACAATCCGCACAAGTAATTTGACAATCTCAAACTTTATAAAGTAGATTTTACATACAAATAATTATATTTACGTCAACACTTTGCGATATATTTACATCACAAAATATGGAAAAAATTATAACAGCAATTAGGTACTGTTCTATCGAGTTTTGACGTGACTGTTAACTTTTCAATAGTGGGACGTATTGGTGATAGGCTAAGTATTTAGGCATAATTTGGACGAATATCATAAAAAATCTTTAATTGAACTTCTCAATGACACGGAAAACAGAAAGGGATTCTGATATTATTTATAACTTATTTGAAATGTAACAATAAGGTCTTGTTTAACCTGCTTCGGTAATAATAATAAAATAATCACTTGCCTTGTATACTAAAATGGCCGCAAATCAAATTTATTCCAAGAAAACCATCCAAAAAAATTGGCTGGTTTATTTCACTTTCCATCCTTGCACTGACCTGGTAATACAATTCTGAGCCAATTAACGTCAGAATGCAATCTGTACCTGTCTAATCAGCGAAATTGCAACTATGTGAGCATGAGCTACTAAGTGATATTAAATTCATGTTTATTTAGGATTGCAAATCATGTTTTTAAACGAGAAACTGACTACGATACTTCACTAAATCATAATTAATACTTTAACATTTCAAATGTTTTTACAGGGATATTTTCTCTAATCCTTCGTAGCATTTACAGTTTGAGTAGAGCAAAATTAAAATTTAACCACGATTACAATTCACACAGTTAATAGCACAACTGCAGTGTCTCCGAGTGGGATCGCTATTAGGCTTATTGGCATCGCAAACTGAAATGTAAAAATGAAAGAATTTCATCAAATGTCAATTAGGATTAATCTCATTTGCATTTCAATTTAATTCAATATTTACCTGGGCAATCTTGGGAAAGAACGCATCTCGTGGAGCATTTACTAAGTCGAATGTAACCCTCCTTACAATAACAACCTGCCTCATCTTTCGGTGCGCATCTTATACATGGTTGACTAAAACAATCGCCACACTCATATCCGGGAGCTGTGAATGTTTCATTAGCGCTGCATGGCCTGTTTAGACCTAAACAATAAACTTAATAAACTTTCACTCTTCACCGATTAGGATCAATTCTCGTAATTAATTAATATTCCTTGAAGATTTCAATTATAACTTGTTGAGTTTACCTGCAGCAGCATTCAAGTCGAGAAAGAAGAGAATCATAACACTTATTGTTACGAATATAATTGGACTGAATCTATGCATCTTGTTTTGTGCTGTGCAATGCTTTTCAACGAAAACTGAATACAAATGTTAAATTTTCGATAAGCTTGGATTTTTTATATATGTAGATTCATCTTATCAGCAAATGATTACGTCATTAAGACTTATTTACAAGTTTTTATTTTAGCACGCTACATTTGCACACGTCTTATCACGTTGTAAAACTGTAGTATTACACAAATATTACGCATACTTAATAGTTATTGAATAATTGTCTCAGTTCATAATATGAATGTATCAGGATTAAACAGAGTAAGTACTTATCACAATTTACCGAAATAGGAATATTGGATACAATTTGTGCTTAAAAATATGAGGAGGACTTAAACAGTTAGAAACTATAGTGAGGAAATTTATAAGGATATTCCCGGCATTCTGATATTGAGATACAATCGCCATTCTCGTTACGTACTTCTCCTACGGGACAAGTACAAACCCGACAAATGGGCTGGCAGAAGCCCCCGTAGTAGTGCTGCTTGCACGTATGAACGCATACAGGATTGCAGCCAAAGCTTCTTGGGTCTCCGCAGTTCGGCCCAGCTGGAACTAGAAACACTTTCAATTTGTTTTCTCCCGGCTTGCCAATGAAGCGTGCTGCGATCGGCCGGATTATTTCATTAACCACTTTCGAAGCTTGCACTGACCTGGTAATCTAATTGTGGGGCAATCAGCTGCCAGAATGCAATTGCCATCGCTCGTTCGGACGTAGCCATTATAGCAGTAGCATTTGCGCTCGTTGGCAGGACCACAATTGGCATTTGGATCCTTGCACGTTGCACAATCGTACCCAGAATTTGCTAGTGTTTGATTTGCTGCGCAACTATCCTCTTCTAAAAGCAATCATTAAGTAGGCTCTGATTTTTAAGATTTATTTTTTAGATTTTGTAGATTAAAATTACCGATATTTTGCGTGCAATCCCTCGGAAAAACACAACGTTCAGTTCGTGTGTCACGGACATACCCAATATTACAATAACACTTCTGCTCTTCACTAACAAGACATTCGTTGGTTAGATTATAATTGCTGCACGTGTCACAGTCGTAGCCACGATTTGCGAATGTTTGATTTGCTCTACATTGACCAACTAAAACAACAAAATTTAGTAATGAAATTAACAATTCAGTGTCGAGTTATACATTGATAGACAGGGCAATCTTGAGGACGAACACAGATGTTATCATCTTCATTCAGGACAAATCCATCGTTGCAATAGCACTTTGCTTGGTCTGACATAGGGCACGCAGCAGTCCTATAATTGTCGCAGGTGAAGCAATTTGAACCCATTTCCGAAAAGGTCGCATTTCCCGTACAGGTTTCTTGATAAAAAATGCACATCAAGTCACGACCAAATTCAGCAATTAATCAATCATGTAATTTAGGACCCATTTATATACCAACCATGATTTTACATTTTCTACTGTTTCTAACGCTAGAAAATAGCTACACAAAACATGAACATTGAATAGAGAAACCAGAAGAATTTAAAGAGAAATGTCCAAGAAACAAGACCAGCATAAATTATCCCAGTCTCGTTGACTATTATATTATTACAACTTGCATTACCAGTGGGACAATCTGCGGCAAGGATGCAGACGTTGCCATTGGACGTATCACGCACGTATCCTTGATTGCAAAAGCATCTTGTTTCGTTTATTAAGGGACAGGCAACGTTCGGTTGCTGGCATGTGAGACAATCACGTCCAGCTTCCGCGGACGTTTCGTTTACGCTGCACGCTGTAACAAAAGCATCAATAAGTAGGAAGCTCACGTACGTGCGTTGATTGCATAAACTTTTATGCAATTTCTCATGCTTTTTCTGTGCTTCCCATTTGTGAAATCACCCCAAACATTTATATGTCTCCAGATAAGAGCCGGAAGGTAGAATGTCAAAGTCGTTTACAAACTTCCCTGCCCCTAAGCAAGTGGAAAGTTTTCGCACGCTCTTATTTGTTAGCCTTTCCTAACCATGTTAGTTCAAATTCTTTAGGGTAAGAAATACAAACATTTTGCCTCAAGTTGTGTATTTCATATAAAGATGAAATAAGTACACACTATTCAGCTCTTGGCATAAAATATTTTCTGGAATATGTTTATGTACTTACTTGTATTTCGCGTAGTGGGTGGAGATGCTGGAATTAAACTTTATAGTTACTTCTCAACGAGAACAAGTACAAGTCTTACAAGTATTGTTGTTAGTCGTGTTTGTTGTAGTGCTATTGTTATTTGGGATAGTTGAATTGCCTTGGCAGCTCGTCAATGTGAAGAACGCGAATAAACACAGCGCGCAAGCACTGACGAGGAACAATCGTTGAGCTTCGCCCATCTTAAGTGAACAATATCTGCATGGAGCATTAGCGCACGCCAATTGTACCCGCTTAAATTCTGTGCCTTATATAAACAATCACAAATATTCATGTTGTTGTGTAATAAAGTTAGTATTGGAAATTCCATCGATAACGCTCCTCGCTATCTATTCAAATGAGGTGTTAAACTACATAGGTTTATACATAAATGGCAATGAGGAATGGCTATGCAGAAATGAAATTTATGAAATGTCCTTCATAAATACGTGCCATGTACGGGTTATGATGGATTTGTTTTTATGTTAGTCGCTGCAAAAGCATCGCACATATTCAAAATGTGCTCATTCGAAAAATAAATAAATGTATTTGTCATAATTATGCTTGACACTCTTCATAAATCAATTATTATTGCCTTATTTGTCGTTTTAATTATCACAATTACTAAAATAGCAAAAAAACTCGTTGCTCTATATATTATGCAAATACCATCTAGGTATATGATAAGCAGGAAATTTTATGACACTTGTAAGATAAAAATGAATCCTTTATTTTGCTAAATGACTTAGTAATTTACATTGCTGCATATTTTTTAAATACAAATAATGCGGTGCTTACCCGCATTTGGCAATGTGATATATTTTGCTTACATTTTTGAAGATGTTAAACTAAGCGTAATGAATTTTTATTGAATTTTCATTATCAACGCATTATTAATATAAATTTATGAAAATTTATACTTTTGTAAGTAAATCTTTATTTGTATAGCATTTAAGTGCGCCTTAATTGGATAAGTATTATTCACGGTGTTTAGTTTATCGGAAATTCGGCAATAAAATATCGAGAAACAATGGTTATTTTTATTGTGCTTGTTGTGGTTATTTTTCTATAAATCAGCTTTGATTGTTCTTCATGCCCGATTCAAAAATAAAATAGTGAGTAATTAAAAATACTGATATAACACTTTACATAAAATGCCTGTATTTTGCGTACCGATCAGTTGAGATTTCCTAGTTAAAAATCGCAACATGATTCTGGTTTTCATTTCCTTCATTGCGTTTCAGGTAAACATATAAACTAAATGAGCAATTCATTGTTGAATACAATGTTTCAGTTGGCAAATGCAAATATGGTGAATGATGATGAACGAATCAATAAAAAGTGCGACAAAGTATCAGGGATAACTGAAGAAATGGTTATAAAGATGGTGCAAATGAAGACAGTAGATGATATACCGCCTCTTAGGAAATGGGCCGAGTGTACCTATGAAGAATTGGGTTTCTTTACTGATAAAGATAACCCTGTTCTTGATTATAATCGCATCGAACAATTTAGTTTACAGCATGAGATTGATCCGGACACTATTAAAGACAATCTTGAAAAATGCACCAATTTAACTAAAAATTCAAAAGATCCAGTTTTCTTACATTTCAAGTGTATCTTCGAATATCAGTTAGAACGTATGGCAAGAAAAGTATCCACAACAGAGAAAAGTACATAATTTACGATTAAATATTAAACAAGTTATTTTAATTCATTTTAATTTATTTCTTTCAACGAAAACACTAACATACAAGATTATGGTACTTTTAGTAAGGGCGGGCGTTTTAGGCAAATGAGAAAAGAGGCTTAATGCAAGCATTTCCGTAATAAAGTCAAACAAGGTGACAATGCATGGAGATTAACAAAGGAGCAACTAAATTCTAGTTAATGACACACAAAGGCGTCCTTAAATTGCGTCCACGAAACCGGCGCTGAAACAAGACAAGTAAAACAGTTTGCAGTGCTCGTATAATCCATTGCAGGGCTCGCTGAAAAGTTTCATGAATTAAAACCATAAATCAAGCTCTTACTCTCGGAGATATTAAGCACGATGAGTTTAGTATTTTACGTTTTAATATAATAAATATTTGCTCATGTTTCAAACTTCTTAAGTGCTTCACATTCAGTGCAATTCACATCGAGTGTAAATTATTTTACGCGTGTTTTAATTACTTCACTACTATTGATTTATTATATCCAGTTGTGTTTTGTGTTGCCATATACACGTGTGCGTTATAAAAAACATTATGTTCATCAACTTATGTATAGCATTAATGTGTTACTTTATAGTTCTAGAAAATGAAATCATCAGTATTATAAAAAGTCTTATTATTAGTACAAGTGATAAAACTGAATCAGTTTCGTAATATTTGTTTATTATGGTAAATTTCTCGCAAGAGTAGAAGTTTAAAAGCGCTCGCTGAAAAGTATTAAGGCCAGTTGATTAACACATCTCCTAAATCAAGTTACGTTAAGTGTACTTATATAAAAATGATTCCAAGCGCGCGCTTTGCTTTATCTTTATGCTTAATTATTCTGCTTTTTTCCCATGTAAAAAGATAGATTACTTTTACAATAACATTTTCGCTAATTCTGTTATTATAGGCATCTAACGCTGACAAAACCGACGATCTTATAAAGAAATGTTTGAAGGAGAGTGGAGTGGATCAAAATATTATTTCGACTGTTTTTACTACAGGAGAAATTAGTTATGATCCTAAATTCATTAAATGGGTACAGTGCAATTACATTGATCAAGGTTTCCAGGAGAAGAACAGCGCCAAAATTAACTACGATCTGATAAAACAAGCTAATTCGGAACGATCTCCAGAGGAAATTGAGCAGTTGTTTAAAGGTTGCTATAATTTAACTAATAATCCAGACGAAGCCAGCTTCTTACTATTAAAATGTATGTTAGAAAACGGTAAAAAAGTTAATGCTCCTGCTATAATAACTCGTGAATGAAATGTATAAAAATGCCGATACAAAATCCGTCAGCAATAAACTAAATACATATACGTATAATTATATAATTTAAGACCGCGTTCTTTATTTTTTAAATAAAAATCATAACAACGCTTTTGTTAAATTAACGATTTTGAATTTTATTCCATAGTTTATAGATATTTTAATTAAAAATCTTGGATAATAAAAAACTAACAGTTTTTCAGTTTATAATCAATCTAAAATCATATAAAGTTTACAATTGTGAGCGTAATTTTATTATATATATATTCAATTTATGATGACATGAACATCACATACGAGGTTCGTGTCCGGCCATCGACCAGCGGTCCTTCAGCC